>VXBB01001195.1:16489-39678 GCA_013399915.1 Illadopsis cleaveri | reverse complement strand
AAAACATTTCTTTTCATACAAGTCCCTATTCTTAAAAACAAAATATCCCTTGTGAATCTTGTGATACAAGTGCTATTTATTCTTTGCAGAAAAAAATGTGTTCTTGTAGGACTAATATAATCATAATAAAACTTAATGACAGAGAAGGAACAAAAAATTGATACAGATATTTAATTTAATTTTTCCTGTTTGTACATTTTAAATAACCAATACTGGGTTTTGTTAAGCAAAAGTTTCACAAACACTATATACATAACAGATATAAAGATGGGCTGATATAAAGATGAATGCTTCCTGATTAATAAGAATTGTTGATAAATAATTTTTTGTCACTTTATGGAATTCTTAGCATAAATACAGTTAATCTTCTTTTCAAGATGACTGATAATTTGTCATCAGCTAGCTTATTGAGTTACCTAAAACATTAGTAGTTTTCTAGTGTCTATAACATTTGTATCCCTTTAAGGTGACTGTTCATGCTCTCTCTCTCAAAAAAAAAAAAAAGGAATTAAAATTTATAAAACTCTTGGCTCTAAACATAATGAAATAGAACTAGATTGATGGAAGAGAACCAGTAAAATTATTTCAGGAAAGTAAAAGTGGCAGCAGAGAAAAAGAAGGTATATTTTCCTCCAACCAGCGTAAATGAAGTTGTATCTGCTTTCCTGAAATGATGTTTCTTTTCTGCCAAAGGCTTGTTGCTTTATTTTTGACACAGTAAGCTTGTAAAGCTCTTACAATGTCATCAGCCTTTATTATATCTCTCTACTCTTCATTTTTTCAAATCACTAAATAACTGTATTTATCCTTTTGAATGTGGTGATTTGGCATTGCCTGTCAGCAGCGAGGTGTAGTTGAGCAAAGCCCTATATCATAGTGAGGAGCCTTTCCTGCAGAGGTGGTGAAGTTTGGGAATACAGTCTGTGCTCATTAGTCTTGGTCCTTTTGTGCAGACTCATCCTCAGCAGTAGCTGTAGCCATCACAGTTTACACTGTGGCAGAGCCCAAGCAATTGTTTATACGCTGAGACAGGCATGTGTATAATCTAGCATTGGTGGAACTGAAAAGTGCATTGAAAGCAGAAGGCCTCATGCAGCTATATATGTAGGTTTAAAATTACACACATGTAGCTAAAAAAAAAAATCTCTATATCCCAAGAGTGCTTTTCAGAAATGGTCATCAGAGGCAATTAGTGCCTTAAGTTGTCTTTCCACTGACACCGGTAGCCCTGTGTCCCAGTAAATGTGGTGTTGCCATCACCTGTTGCAGGTTGCAGGCTTTGTGCTAAAACATAGCACAGGGCTGGGACCTGCCAGCCTTTCTCTGGACTGCTCAGTGTCTGTCCCCAGCTTCCTTTGAGCTTGCTGACTTCCAGCAGCCCTTGTCTAATGGCTGAGTGATTTTTACCTTCACTGCTTTATTTTGCCTAGGTTTGTACTATATCTGTAATTAATGGTAACAATAATAAATCATTATTCTGTGTGGAGGGTGCTTCTATGGCCCTAGAATAAAAGTGCTGCACAGGGGAGTACAGGGTTGGGATGGAAGTGGAGGCCTTGAAAACAAAGGCATAGGATGATGAGGAAGGCTCCAGGATTGTAAACTAGGACTAGTTATCAAGGTCAGCTGCAGGTCATTAAAGGGACACAACATTGGCATCTGGGTAAAATCACTTCATGAGTAACAAAGAGAGCAAAGAAAACATACAGCAGGTGTAAAACTTACCGTATCTAGTGAATTTGGATGGGAAAGGGAGTTGCTAAACAATGGAGAAATAACAATGTATATAGTATGTTTACCATCCTAAAAATAATTGCCATCCCTGTGCTTCCTGGAGAGAGGAGGAAGAAATTATTGCTATTGGTTTTATTTATGTGTAGTGGGTAGACTTCATCAGGATGCCAGGCACCTACANGGCTGCACCACGGGCTGCAGGGGAATCTCAGCTCCGACACTGACCTTGAGTCTGCAGGGCTGTTCCTCCCATATGTTCTCACCCCACTNGAGAGAAAATATAACAAAGGATTCGTGTGTTGAGGTAAGCACAGAGAGAGATCTCACCAAATACTGTGAAGGACAAAACAGGCTAGAATTAGAAATATTAATTGTTACTAACAAATTCAGAGCAGGATAATGAGAAGCAAAATAAGACCTTAAAACTACCTNCTTGAGTCTGCAGGGCTGTTCCTCCCATATGTTCTCACCCCACTCTGGCCACAATTACATCTGAGCAATAACCTTTTCTTTCTTCTCCCTAAATATGTTACCATAGAGGTGTTTGCACCATTTCTGATTGGCCCAGCCTCGGCCAGCAGCACATCTGTCTTGGAGCCATCTGGGATTGGCTCAGCCAGACACTGAGGAAGCTTCTGGCAGCTTCTCACAGAAGCCAGCCCTGTACCCACCACTGCCACCAAAACCTGGCCGTGCAAATCAAAGCAATATCTTGCATCACTGCAACTCACAGCAGTGTTGTCCTCTCCATGCTGAAGCCATTAACCTTAGGATTCCCAGGGTAGTGGAAGGGTGAGTGTAAAACCACAGAAAGAGTCAGACACTAGAAAGTTAGTTTATGTGTCATTTTTGCGTGCACAGAATTTGAGCTGCAATCATTAGTATGGAACTAAACTTCTAATAAATCTTGGATTAAAGGGAAAAAAAAAAAAAGGAAATACTTCTTTTAAGGTATGTTTTTGCCCATAGTAAAAGTGTAACATCTTGTTTGGAGTTCAAGCAAACTATATTGTAACTTGGTTGCAACAAATTGCTAATTAGCCTCTCACAAGTAAAAGCATGACATTTTCTACTCTCATTAATTAAGGCAAAGTCTTCTGGAATCTGAAGGTGTCTGGATTGCAGTGATCCCTAGCTGTGACCATAAGTTTTAAGATGAACATAATCCTATGAAGCATCTTTAGGTATGGTAATTGTGCATTTCTTGAGGATCTCTGATTTCCTACATAAGCTTTGCAAACTTGCAATTCATTGATTGTATTCAATGAACATCTCTGGCTTGGTTAATTCCGGGAGCAATTGTCTAATGCCCAGGTGGTTCTTAGCTATGCTGTTTTAGATTGTACTTAGGTTTGTACAAATGTACAAACATTTTTAGGTGTGTGATCTCTGTTGCTGCTCTTAGTTTTCTGGCAGGGAATTTAAGCATAGATCACTAGTTGTTGGTCACAGGGGTGACCATCTGTTGCCTCAGTTTTGGCACATACCACTTTAGTGTGTTTTTCCTAAACTTTTTTTTTTTCTCAAAAGAATTTCTATTTTTTCTTCATTTAACCTTCATGTCAGGAGTTAGGGTTCTTTCTCTGGTTTTTTTTATCATCACATTCTTCTGCTCATTAGTTGTTTTTTTTTTCCTTTTCGCCTCTCTAAACAAAAATACGATATAGGTGTGATTTAGTACCTCCTAACCATTAAGATTTTGTTGCATTTCATTATGAAAAGCATCAGGAAATAAAGCACTGAAGGACCTGTTTGCCCAAGACAGTGCTGACTGTACACAATTCTCTGCTCCATTTCCCCAAACTAGCATGAAAATTTTAATGATGAATCACGTATAGAAAAATAATTGTTGTCACCTGTATCTCCAGTAATTTCCTCTGTTGTAGATGATGTTCTTTCTGATGCCTGCATTTCATAATGGGGTATTTCATAATGGTGGCTGACTGCAGGTGTTCTACACCCACTCTCTGCATTACTGTGTGAGCTCTCTTCATGTACTCATCACCTCCATCTTCTTTATTCTTCTTCCTGGAGTGAGAATAACTGGTTTCTGGTTTAAAAACAAGAATCAAGGAACAGCTAAGGTCTTTTAGCTTCATTCTGTACTCTGCTGAATCTCTTTCCAATGTGTCATCCATTATCAGATGATTTCTCTTTCTTTTTTTTTTTTTTTTTTTTTTTTTTTTTTTTTTTTTGTTTGGTGTTTTTTTTTTTTGTTTCTCCACTGATGGGACTTTCGATGTGAAAGTTTTTAAACTCTGAAGCCAGTACCATCAAGAAATTAGTTCACTGTTACTTTTACTACAGTCAGTGTGGCAGACAGCATTTTGATTTTTTTCATTTATGTCCAGATTAAAAATTAATAGGTTTGCATTTGTCAAACTGCATGCTCAATAATTTTCTTCTGTAGCATTGCATATTGATCTTATGAATAATGCCTGTGTAGCAGCAGCCCTGTGATTATCATCTTTGTCTAGTCTCTGCACTATGTTTTTCTTTGTAAATTCTTGCAAGAGATGAAATTCATTGCAATTCTCATATTGTTCCTCAAGCACCCATTGTTTCTTTTCATGGCCGTATTTGTTTCATTATAAGATGTTCTTTGTATTGTATTGATGAAATTTATCTCTGAGATCTACACAATTCCTACTGCAAGTTTCTTTTCTATTATTCTTTGATATCCTGTTATTTTAGTGTTATGAGGACACTTTTGATTTACCAGTCTGGACTATGTAACTTTGTTTTCTGTGCAAACTCTATTTCTTTCAACTTTATTCCAATATTTTTATTCAAGCATTTTGGCCAGGCTTCCAGAAAGAATGTAGTTCTCTGTCAACACACATCCTTTTAAAATGTTTAGATTCCTTTCACATCCAGACATAATTCATCATTTTTCTTGGCCATTATGTTCCTATCACTCACATACATCACTTTTTCAGAGGTAGGTACTCCTAATATTTCTGCTGTAGAGTTTTATGAGTAATTTTCCCTGCTTTAGTCAATTTGAAATTATAAAACACAGTAGATGTTTCAAAATACCTGCTGTCCTTATGAAGGAGTGGATTATAGAGCTATGCATCACATTGGAGGTTGATGGACCTCAGCACTGCGTGAGAGACACTCTAAGGATGAGAGGAAGAAGAGAGAATGACAAGAATGAAGGAAGTTTGAAACATGCTGTATAAGGGGAGCTCAGTTCTGTCACTCTGGAGAAATCAAGGGAATTGACATACAGAATGGGGTGGAAGAGGATCAGGATGAGGGGCAGTTGGCTCTGGAGGGTGATACATGTTTTCTCTGCTATGCTCAACCCACACTGAAGTAAAACATTGTCACAGTGAACTAAGTAAGAACCATACTATGAACCTGAGGGTCAGTACAAAGAGTGATTGCGATCACTAATCCAGAAGCCCAAGGAATCTATTCCTTTCCTTTTATAAAGCAGAACTGATCAGGTCCCAGGTTTGTTGTTTTTCTACCCTAAGATCCAGCGCCTGAGACTTTACTGCATTTTGATGCAGTGAATCCATCAGGCTTTCGATGCACATCACCTTCCATTGTGATTCATTTCATGTCTACATGAGTAAGCTTAAGTGGTTATTTCTGTACTGGGGCTGTGAGGGAACAACTGAGGTGCTGGGTGGATAGTGGCTAAGGCTGTGCAAGCTGAAGAGGGTCTAGAAAACTGCTGGACATGATGTAGGGAATTGTAGAACATAAAGAGCTATAAGTATCTGCCAAAAATTAGAGACAGCACCATGGGGAGTACCTGAACCTCAGAGGTGATTAAGGCAGAGTTATATGAGAAACAGCCAAAGTCCAGAAGTGATTGCACTGGTGCATTAGAGGCCACTAGGGCCTTCCAAGGCCATTAGCACCCAGATAGCCTTGTCAAGAACATCATAATAAATAGATTTATGATGATCTCACTTATTCTGCCTCAATGTACCAGGTGCTGGGAAGTCCCATAATCGATTTGAATCTTTACCAGTCGTACATGGGGTGTTACTTATTAGTGTTTTCATTTGATTTAGAAGCACAGCTTAGAGGAGAGCCTCCTGATCATTCCCAATTCCTATTATTTAAAGTCAGCAGAGCTCACAGGGTTTTAACTGGACTCCTCTCCTATGAAACTGCATCAAGGTTGGACTCCAGAAAGACTCTCTGGCTTCTAATGGGAACTCAGTTATTGCAACCAGGGTACAACTAGCAGGAGGCAAAACCCACTGCTGGGCTACACAAGGGGCAGTAATGCCATCCTAAATACAAACAGTGTGGATATTGGTCCCATGGCACTGACCATTTTGCTGTGCAGTTGGGATGTGCTGCTTGCTGGTGAAGATTTGCAAAGGAGTTGTCCATCTTCATGTGCTCCTGGGAAGGCCTGTTCATCTGCACTGCACTTGGAAAGCTGTATTAGCTGCCAGTAGGTACCACCTGCCATACCAAAGAGTCTCCCCAACAGTGTGAGTCGTGTCTGTTGTTTGCTTGTTAGATGCCTGATACCTGACATATAATTAAATGTAAGGCTACATTCAGTCCCCAAGTACTCAGTCATATTCACTGGCTTTGGGAAGGAGAGCTTGATACAGCGCCCACATGGTTTGTGACTTCTTACTCATCCACAGTTTTCCTTAATTAAGTTGCTTTGTCTCTGTATACATACTTGCAATAAAAGGAGCATTATTGTGACATTTTACCCTATGATGGGAAGAGATACTGTGTGAAAATTCAGTCTTTAACCCCATGTGTTCCACAAGAAAAAACCTCATTAGGTGTCCTCACAGAGATATGTGTAGTACCTCATAACCTCAGCTTATGGTTTCCAACAGGTTTAGAAAATAGTGACAAGAAAGCATGTACTGAACCGATGAGGCAGGTTGTAAAATGATGTGTTGTAAGAAATCCTGGGTTTGTTCAGGAACTAAAAGAGAAACATAATTACCATTGTTACCACTGAAGAAGCATATCCCAGGTATGCATTATAAAATCATGTTGCTGATGTCTTAGCTGTACAAATTCATCATCAAAATAAAGTGCCGAACATTATTCTTTTGCATTTTCTACATCTGAAAAAAAAAAGGTTCAATTTCTAAATTCTAAGTTTATTGGTAGTCTTTTCCTGAAAGATAACTTTTGGGTCTTTCTGGCATTTGTTGGGTTCCCTGCCCCACCCAGACTCTTAAAAAAGCAACAGGAAAGAAACTTCCACCAATCACTAGGATGTATCTTTATAACTATTAAAAATTAATTCTACTGAAAACTCCATACCAAATTTTTTCAGGAGAATTAATCAAATATGTGATTTTCTTTCCAGAAAACTGAAAGGTACTGTAACATCTCATGACAGACTTTTACATTATGCTATATCATAGTTGAGAAAGCCATGCACTCAGAGTACTTCAATAAAAACCTCAGGGGGCTTCAAGGATCAGCACTACATTTTCTAGAAGTCTTTCATACCTTTTCTATGTGTCAGTCCCATGGGCAGCTCCACATAGCTTAGGCTCTTTCTCTCCTTCTCTCCTCCTTCTGCAGTCCCAGCTCACTGCTCTCTGTCCCTAGAACAGCCACCTAACCTAATCTGTCCCTCACACAACCTCCTGTCCCTTCCTCCTCACAGCAGGACCAACAGACTCCAACTGACTCGCTCCCAACCAACTCGCTCTTAATCACACCCAGCTCTGAGGGCAAGGCTGTTCCCACTCTTTGGTAATTAACACAGGTACAATATATCAGAGGCAGGATTGCCTTTAGCACTATCTCTGTCTGTCTTCCCACAATGCTATGGTTCTTATGGACATTTCAATGAGATTTCAGTGATAAGGTAAAATGCCAAAGATAATTTAACTGTAAAAATAAAAATGCTGAGACAATTATATCTTACCTTATTTTTTTAGTTTCAGTTGCAGACAAATATGTCAATTTTCAAATTTAAAAATAAAATAATAGTTCATATTTATTGAGTTATGATTTTATCATAATCTGTAAAATGTTGACTTAGCATGGAGCTAGATCTTGGGCTCTGGAGATACAGGATGTAGCCTTTGTGTATTCTCTGGAAAATCAAAAAGTCCTTGAGGCTGGATCTTCTAACACAGATAAAAAGAACTGAATACTTACTGTTAGGAGCATAGCATCTTGCAAATGTTTTTGGTAGCAAGCAGTTGTGTAAATTAGTCAAGACTAAAATAAGTCAAATTTACACAGAATTAAATAAGCTAAAACAGTATGAATTGTAATCTCTTCTTACAGTTTTTATATCTTTGCTAAATGTTCATAAACTATTTTTTTAGTATATACTAAAAAGCTATAACCTTCACCATTTTTGAGCAAATTAGTTTACTTCTTTTTCTGTGATAATGTTTTCTGTATATATGTATTTTCTTCTAAATTAAGTTTCTCAAGATATTTTTGAAGACTGAGAGTTCAACTCATAGTTTCTTTAGCATTACTTATGGCTATCTTGTGTAGTAATGACACAGATTTTTCATTATGTTGTCATAGCCAGTGCCATTAACATGATCACTAGTCTATGTCTTTGATTTTTATGGAGCAGTAACTACTACGAATGTATTTTGCAATTTGCATTTACTATCTCAAAGCTTTGTGTAAGAAAGTGGATTAATGTTTCAGAACATTCCTGTATCATGAAGTATGATTATTAGGCTTATTTTATAGCTAGAAAACTGAGACCCAAAGATGGTTGAGCTATATCTAGGTGAGGTGATTCACCATCTGAGCTGGTGTGCGCTGCATTGCTTAGGTGCCCTGAATTGAGAGTGAGGCTGAAACTCTGACATCACTGAGTATGGAGGGCAGCTCAGGGGCCCTCAGCATATGAAGCACATGGATCTGTCAGAACAAGTCCAAAGAAGGGCGATGAAGATGATCAGTGCTGGAGCCCTTCTGCTATGAAGAGAATTTGGATTGCTCAGCCTGGAAAAGAGAAGGCACAGGGTAAATTTATGGCACCTTTCAAGTACAGAAAGAGGGCAAGAAAGCCAGAGAGGGACTTCGTAGAAAGGCACATAGTGAGGGGACAAGGGGTAGTGGCTTTAAACTGAATGAGAGTAGGTTTTAGGTTAAACATTAGGAAAAGGTTCTTCATTACGAGTTTGGTGAGACACTGGAGCAGTTTGACCAGAGAAGTTGTGGAGGCTCCATCCCTGGGAGTTTTTAAGGCCAGGTTGGATGGAGCGCTGAGCAAACTGATTTAGTGAAAGGTGTCTCTGTTCATGGCAGGGGCACAGGAACTAGACAGTCTTTAGGTCCCTTCACACCCAAACTATCCTGTGATTCTGTGTCTCAAATAAAAGTCCTAGGGCATATTTTTCTTTGGTGATGCTAAAGTGTACAGGCTGCAGATATTTGTTGAAGAACCCAAAGAGTTTTCTAAACAATGGTGTTCCAAAATGGTTAAATGCATCTTTATCTTATGTTTGAATTTTTGGGGGGTTTTTGGTTTTGTTGGTTTGTTTTGGGTTTGTTTGTTTGGTTTTTTTTGGGTGGGGGGGGTTGTTTTGGGGTTTGGTTTTTTTTGGTTAAGAGCTAGGATTCAGACAGATGAATGCAGCTTTTTCATTATGGATTTAATATGTCAGTACTTTCTTCTGGACTATTTAGCATTTTTTCACTGTGCTGATTAAAATCTGATTTAGATGATAATTATGCTGGTTTTATCATTCAAACACTCAAAATTGATTTTCAAATCTTTTAGTGGCTTGAACTAGACTTTTATTTCTCAAAGGATTTAAAAGTCTGCTTACAGCATGTCCTTCTGTCATGTTACCTGTGAATGCTAAATCACTGCAAAATTAGTAGATTTTCAGTTCTAAAAACCAAATCCACCCTTTCTTCATAGGAGGAAGAGCTAAGGAAAAGTGGAGAAGCCAAATACGCGCACTTGAGTGATGAGCTCCACGTATTAATTGAAGTGTTTGCTCCACCTGGGGAGGCGTATTCTCGTATGAGTCATGCCTTGGAAGAAATAAAAAAATTCCTGGTTCCTGTAAGTCACTTGTAATATTCTTCTGTGACAGGTTATGGTTTTGTTGCATTGAGTTTGTTCCTTCTTTAGACTAAGGGAAAAAAACCCTTCACCCTGTTCTGTTGAACTTTCAGCTTTCATTTTTTTTTTTCCCAGGGAGATGCCAAACAGGCCATTAAGTGTCACAGCTGATGGCTTGATACATTTTCTAGGTATTTTATTTCCATTTGTCAATGTGTTTTGCTTTCTTTTCTTCTTTCCTGGAGGAATTGGTAGATTACTTTTATTTTCTGATTGCAGACATTAGTCATTTGTATGAGAGTACACTTTCAAGATTTTTGACTATTTAAGTGTGTGAAAACATTTTAATGCATGTAGCAATTTACCTAAATATCTTGCTAATGAAGTTAATGAATTTCTTGTGGAGCAAACAGCATGGGCAAAATATTCCTAAGACATTTCTGTTCACTTTATGACTCAGACCACAGTTTAGCAATCTTCCATCAGCTAGAAGAGAGCAGAAACCTTCTCTAAAGCTGTGAACTTTTTCAGTTTGATTTCTACTAAAAATATCACTTTCTGAAATACTTACCTTCGTGTCCATTGGTTTTCCTCAAATTCTCTGAATTATTTTTTCCACATTTATAAATTCATTCCATTCTATTTTCATACATAAATTTGTCTTAGAATTGAAGCATATGCATATTAAATATCAAGTGAAGTAGTACTAGAATTATGTGAGTTGTTTTCTGAGGTCTATCCTGAGAGTTCTTAGTGCTCTAAAAATGTTCAGGACTTAAATCCCTTAAAAAGAATATGATGAGAGCTTGTTTCTATTTTTGATTGAAAAAATGAAGTGTCTGTTCAGGTCTCTTGATAATAATGGAAGGATTCAAAGAGTGCCTTTTTTTTATGAGTAATAGGATGCCAAGATAAGAGATGTTCAGGTGAGGCATACAAATACTTGCATGGCAGAATTTCAGTGCCTTTTTAGGTGTGGGTTTCTTGATGAGGGAAAAGGGGAATATGTTACAAGTAAAATATTGAAGTAGACTATTTAAATGTTAAATTTTTAAGAGCAAAAATACTTTTTTTTTTTAAAGAACACAAACCAAGTAACTTAAGATTGTTAAAAATAAACATCTGGATTTTTTTTTTTTCAATAAAAAAGTTTGTTGGCATCGAGTGCCCAGAAATAAGCTACATTTTAAACAAGTTAAATCTGTCTTTCTGATTCTTCCTTCTGATCTCCATATGCTTCCAGTTTGGGAAGACTGGTAATAAAATACCATTTAAAATTCTTCGAAACAACTGTGAAACAAGAAACCATTTTCTTGATTTCTGACTTTATGTTGAACATAAAATACAAGGGACAAATTAGGTCAATATTGTAATGCTTGGCAGCATGTCGTGGAATGACATTTTGGCTGCAAGCTAATGGTGAAGGTCTGCCAAGCCATTACACTGGAAGAAAATTTATCATTAAGTAACATGTTCCTGAAAAGTCTGGCATGTTATAGCTTAAAATGGTAACAGGGCCAATTACAAAATCTGCCAGTCTTTGTCATTTGGATAACACTATTTCCAGTTGTTCATAACTTTCCAAAACTTCAGTTTGTTTCTGTAAGAGGTTCCTGTTTAAAGTTACCTTCTTATGTCCTTTTCATTCTGGAAGAGAGCTCTTGCATTCTAGCATGGTGAAATGATGATGGCACCTGGATTTTTAACATTCATCATGTGTTCTGTTCAGGCTGAGTGAATAAGGAAGGGAGATCAGTGTGTTTTGGGAGTAGTATTAAAATTTGTTGTAATATTCAGCATCTGGGCAAGCATATATTTTGTGAGACGCATTATTTTTTTGTAAAGATTATATGTATTTTCCAGCACAAGTATAATAGCTGCACTGGAGGAAATATAAAAACAGGTCCTTTGTTATGACATTTTGAACATGGTTGAGAGTGGCAGTAATAGACCCTGTCAGAGAAGGCCACCAAATTTGTCAGGCATGATTTGCCCTTAGTGAAGCTGAGTTATCTGTCACCATTCACCTCCTCATTTTACATGTCTTTGCAAGCTTCCAGGAGGATTTGTTTCCATGACCTTTCTGACCTGAGGTGAGGCTGAAAAGAGCTGTAGTTTCCTGTGTTGTCCTTATTTCTCTTTTTAGTAGTGGGGTTACTTTTCCCCTTTTCCAGTCAGCAGGAGCTTCAGTGGACTGACATGACTTCTCAAACACGATGGGTAGTGGCTTAGGCACTTCCTCAGCCAGTTGTCTCAGAATGAGCAGATGCATCTCATCAAGTCACATGGACTTGTGCACCTTCATGTTCTCGAGTCTGATCCTCTCCTATAGTGGGCAGTCCTTCATTTCCCCAGTCTCCACCTTTGCCTTCTGCAGCCTGGGCAGTGTGGCCGGAGCACTTGTCTGTGAAGATGAAGGCAAAGAAGTCATTGATTACCTTGGCCTTCTCCATGTCCTGGGTAGCCAGGTCTCCCGTTTTGTTGCAGAGAGGGCCCACATTTTCCCTAGTCTTCCCTTTATCACTGATGTACTTTTCCTGTTGTCCTGGCCAATTTTAATTCTGTCAGGGCTTTAGCTTTCCTAACATGATCCCTGGCTCCTTGGACAGTTCCTGTATTCCTCTCAGGCTACCTGTTCTTGTATCCACCTCTGTTGGCTTCCTTTATGAATCTGTCCAGGAGCTCCTTGTTCATCCATATAAGCCTCCTGTCATTTTTGCCTGACTTCCTCTTCATTGTGATGCTCATTCCTGAGCTTGGCAGAGGTGATCCTTGAACATTAACCCGCCATTTTGTGCCCCACTTCCCTCCAGGTAATCATAATCACCCCAAACAAGTAACAATTGTGCTTTATGACTTGTTTGTTAGTTTTATCCCCTCTGCTTCATTTCAGATTTACAAAGCAATTATTAATGACTAGTTGCAACATGTTTCAAGGGTTTTGCACTCAGAGATTGCACTGAATAACTTCCTTTTTGTTCCCTGTTTGCAGCATCTCTTGAATTTGTTTTATGATGTTTTGTTGTTTATAAGACTTAATTTATTGCCATGATGAATATTAGGATTGTATGATAAGGATAAAACAGTAGAATATAACAGTTTTATTTATACCAAATCAAGGATGTAATAAACTATTCAAATGAGTTTTCACACTGCTTATGAATTTTGTGAAGATTACATGAAATATTGCCCTCAGAAATTACACTGATCATGTCAGTGAAATGGAATTATGTTTTTATACCTTATTCAGAAGTTTTAATGAGACTGAATTTTAAGATAAATGCCCAGAAAACATAATAAGAGAAAAGCAGATAAATGTAGAACAGGACTGAGAAAAAAAAAAACCACGTTTATTAACTGAAGCAAAGTTTTCATGAAGAGCTACTTTTGATTTAAATGTGATTATTTCATTTTCACCTTCAACCTTACTCAATAATAGGTATCCATATTTTTACTAGTGAATATTTTATCTCCACGCCATAGTTAGAAACCACTGTCTATCCCACCAGTTAACACACTTCAAAGCTGCAGCTCAGTCTCAGGTTGGTACGTTGGGCTCCTTCCAGCAGACATTTCAGTGCATGACTGAATCCCAGTGTCTGCAGCCCTTGGCAGCTGACACACTTCCACAGCCAAGCTGCTTCCTTTGCTGTCTGCAGCTTCCATTTTGCAAGTGGCTTGAGGTCTGTGTGGGTGCTGCCAGCAGGGTGTTGCTAACTGGTTGATAAGATTTATTCTGTAACTGAATTTGCTAGTTCTTTGGTGGGTTTTATTCAAAATTAAGACTTAGTGGGGTGTCATATCCAATTACTGTCTAGATGTTGTGCTCCATTTTGGGTTGATGTTTACTTAGTATGAAAATTTGCATGTAATTGAAGTATGACAGATCAAAAGACCCATGATTAAGTAGATAGGATTAATCTCAGAGTCTTGAAACACAACTGCCTGCTCCATTATTTTTCTGTCCACCTAGTAAAAATGAAAATCAGAATGTGCTCCCCAAGTCAAGGTTTTACATTAGCAATCACATTTGGAATTGATGCTAACATTACTGGAAATACAAACGATAGGGATACCTAGGAGGAGGATGTGTTTTGTAGGTTCACCTTTGTGGCCAACACAGGTGTGATAAAATCCATAGGTATCTGACAGCCAAGTACTTCTGTTCCTAAAGTGCCAGGGACCTAGCTCTATGTGACAAACCTAAGGCTGATGTTAGATCTCAGTGCCTCAGAATGGGATGCAGGGTCAACAAACTAGAGGGGGAGATGGGGGAGCAGAGCCTTGAAACTTTTCAACCTTTAAAATCTGCTGATTTGTAAAGGCTCATAGCTATTAAATGCAGTCAAGTTTTTTCATTATTAATGACCAGTGAAACCCTACATCACTCTTGTTAAATAGGATGATGTAATTTTGATTTATATCCAAACATACAAATATAATTTCCTAACAAGCTTTACATTTCCATGTAGTAAGGAGCTATACTGCCTTTGAGAGTTCTGTGCTTTCTAACACATGCAAAATCTTTTTCTGATTCACATTTTTATCCCTTTAAGCAAAGCATTTTTATTTGACATGGTTATCATCCCTTGGGAGAATGAGGGAAGCAGATACTGATCATTAATTTTACGTATGAGTGGTCTGTAATAGGGAGCTATTATGTAGAGGGCAGATTGCAGCTGCGGTGACACGACCACTTTAAACAGATTGTTTACAACTGTGCGGTCAGATGATCAGAAAGTGAACCAATTACCACTTTATAAACTGCTGTCCAACATATTTGTATACATTATCCTAGCCACTTGTATCTGCTTTAAATTGAGGCATATTGGCAGCACTCACAGGCTGGGAATAAACACATGGTCATGTCATGCAGTCCAGTTGATGGGAAATGACCATTGATCATTTGCCTATACAGTTTTCTGAGGGTGTTGATCAGATCAGATCCTGTTATTAGAAATCACTGTGGTGAAGCAACAGGTGAATGCAGCGTTTTATGTTGTTTTTAATTAATGTTGCAATGTCTTCCAGACTTCTTGTAAGTGTATAAATATCTTACTGACTGTTTAACTTCAATCCTTTTATCTCACCTTGCTCTATACCATTGATTAAAAGAATTTTCTTACCAATCATTTAAGAATAATATCTGTTCTCACTGATCCAGCTAAAGGTGAAAAATCACTGAGGAAGAAGAGCCTTTCAGTGAACTTAAAATTTACTAATTTCACACTGAAAGTTATCTATACCAGAACTATTTATGAGAAAATTGAGATCTATGGGAAACTGAAAACAAACTTTGAGGTCACTTTGTTTCAGTGGGAACAGTTAAAACATCTTAAGGTAGGGTTAAGTTGCTTGAAAGTCTTTCTCCATCTAATACTGCAAAAGAAACTCTTTTACCTCAAACATACATTCACAGTACATGTAGGAACTCCTATCTGGTACAGACCAAATTGACAGATAATCTGTGTGCATACAGCACAGAGTAGCAATTCTGTCAGTTTTAGGTATATGACATTTGTTTTACATGGTTTTTGTTAGCCATCTGAATTTCTTTTGTGCTACAGTATAATATGGAATCTCTGTTTACATACCATTTCATACTCCATGGTTTTGTAATCTTATGTTTGTTTCTAAATAAGCTATAGTATGGGTGGGGGAATGCCAGTCTCTTTTTCCTCTTCCAAAGAATCTCAGCAGGCAAAATATTTCCCTAAATATGACACTGAGCATCAGCACAGCTGCAGCGCTAAAATTCATCTTTTATGCCTGTCAAAGTAAATAATTTACACTTGCACATTCTGCAAAAATACTTTCAGTAATAAACAATTAGTACAGTAATTATTTTAAAACTGTGCTAAGGAAAAATTTTAGCAGCTGTTTTAGCTGTGCTGAGTTCTGTTTTTCCCAGTGTGCAACATCTCTGCCAATTTCACACACAAATTTTGATAATCAAGGAAGTAAAATTCAGAGATTCTGTCAAGGCCTAAAATGTCATAGCACTTTAGCTGTTCACAGCTTTTTTTCCCTCAACATTGCTTAACAAATCAAATTATAGTGAATACGTTCAAACATCAGTGTACTCAAGAGAGTCATCACAACTTGTGGACTGTGGTTCTTGACTTTTCATAGATGCTGAAGTTTGTCCTAGTGACGAATACTGGCTGATTGAGCAGCACTTGTGTTGTTTAAACCACTTATTTTAAGCTTGATAAAAATAATCCTAAATCTTCCCCTGAAAGTGAATGTTTAGGGGTGGAGATGTACGCTAAAAATGTTTCAATTTTTCAACTGAAAACTAAACTGCATTATTTTTCATCTGACTGAATTTTTTTATATAGTTATTAATATACTGTATAGACTACTGGTTCTCTCTGTTGTGAAGGTATAAAATGGATAGCAAAACAAAGAGCATATAATTCCTCAAATGTCCTCATATTTGTGTCATGAAGAGTGGGTCATGTGTTGATGTACTAGACTAACAATATCTTTTTCCTGGGATTAGCTCCCAGCTGCTTCAGATACTTTGCCACATCTTGTGTGGTTTAAGGGTTGATACTCCCACTCTGAGTGGATTAAGACCTCTTTAGATATTCCAAGACTTATTCAGTCTGTCAAAGTGATTCCTTAGTGATCTCTTTCTGACACACAAAGGAATCAATATAAGAGGCACAGCCTTCCTGTCAGAGCCAGCCCTTTCAGATGAACCAGAGATATGAACCTGAGCAGGGATTTCACACTGACCATCAAGCTGAGTGTGCTATTGAGATGTGGCTGTAGTTTAAAAGAAATACTTAAAACTTGCTTGGTAAGTCTATATCCATCAGCAATTTCAGGCTTATCTTGCTGCTTCCTTTTCCTAGGGCAGGTTTTTCACTCGTGGCAGATCAGAAAAAATTATTTCGGTGCAGATGATAAAATACATGCAGAAAAATTTGAATCCCACAGTATTGCTTCTGATTTCTTAATTGCTGGTCTGTAATATGTAGCAAGAAGTTTGCTGTGGTATTGCACATTACTCTGTTCACCTTAGCAAGACCACCAGACCCTCCTGCATATGTGGCATTTCATTTAAAGATCTGTGTGTGAGTACAAATTTGGAAAATCAACTCAACAATAAAGGTTGTTTGTTTGACCCAGTGAGGAGTCTGCAGCTTGATGGTTTGAAAATAAAATTCTGTGTGGTTCTGTAGGCATGGAAAGTATATTTAAAATAATTGGTTTTCATGCAAGGAATTACTTTATAAACATGATGAAAAAAAGTGTGCAAGATGTTGTTAAGTGTTCCCATCACATATATTAGTATCATTTTTTCCCCCCAGACATCAATATGAGGAAAAAAAAGGACAATATCTGGTTTAAAAAATAAGGCTGAAAGCAAGGAGATAAGAGTTACTTACTTTGGCTCTTTCAAGGAATCGTTTATTGGTGTAACCAAGTTACTTTAACTTGCAGGTTCCTTATCTCTCTGTTTCACGTATATCAGCAAAGTGACAAAGGGATTTTTAAGGTTTGATTCATTTGTGAAACTACACTTAAATAATTTTTTTTTAAAAATTGTGCTGTCATTCACATTGAAAACCATACTGCAGATCCTGCAGTGTGTTGGGGGTTGTTTTGATTTTCTTTATTTATTTTTAAAAACAAAGGAAGAAAAAAGGTCTTGGTGTTATTAAGAAACATTATGTTTTTTTTAATGTAGCACAAGTCAGTGTAGTCAATTCTGAGGATGCTGAGTTATGATCACTTAGGAAAGCATGAAAGAAAAGGCAAAAATGCAGAGTAATCTTACCTCAGTTGTGTTCTTTCAGCTTCCAGCAGCCAAAAATTCAGTCTTTTCAAGGCTGCATCCAAGACCATCTTACCTTATACCACATGGCAGCTTTTACTTCTCTGCCCTGAGTTCATCAAAGGCTTTTTTTTTAAACCTTAGTTAAGCTTTTGGCCTCAGAAAAAACTTAAGATTGCAATGAGTTCGACAGTTCAGTTCTGCACTGAATGTAAAAGCAAAAATAAAACCATAAATTCCACTTTCTCTTGTTACTTTTAAAGCAGTTTCTGAGGAGTTAGTAAGTGCCCTCATCTTCATGCATGGTTAAAGGCAGAGGATAATTTCACACTGGTCATGGCTCTTATGTTGTTCTGGATTTGTTTCTTTTCTGTCCCCCAGCTTATTTTGCACAGAAGCAGAGGTAGCTCTGGTTTTCCATGACATACTTCTGACGATGTTTCTCTCTCTTCCTTAGCTTACCTCTTTCTTTTTTCTGTTGGGCTGGGACGGCCAGGCTGGCACAGAGTAGCTGATCTTGGTAGTCAAGAAGAAGTCCAGTTAATGGAATGGATCTTCTGTTGTTTTGTGGTTCAGTGTCAGGACCTTTTCGAGTGCTATTTACCATTTATCCTGCTTGCACTGATGTAGTGTTTTTTTAATGGCTTTTGTGAAAAATCCAGAGCATCTTTCTCGAATGATAATAACTAATTAAGAGCTATTTACTTTGTAAATACTTAAGTATTTTGATGCTTATCATACTTCAGTTTAATTATTTTCATAGCATTACTTTGCATTTATCATAATTCAATTTTTTTCTGCCAGTTTTATTCCTAGTAATAGAGTATAATGAGACCTTTCAGCAATTCTCCACAATAACCTTTAGTTTATATTGCTTTGAATAATTTAATTGAAATACTATCACTTCACTATTCAAAAATTTTAATAACATTTATAAATATGATGAGCAGACCAGATTTTTTAATCACTCAATAAATTCTTCCCCTCAGAAAGCAGAAAATTATAACAGTCCAACTATTTTTAATATTCTTTCTCCTGTTACCAAGAAAGAATTACTAATGGACAAGGTGCTCTGTTTTAGCGTTTGACAAGTTTTGGTCTGGCTGATGAGAATTTTTATCTCCATGGATGGAGGTGTTTGAAAATGGATGTCTCATTTGCTGTGTGCCAAGCCATATGACATATACTTGTTTAGAAATAATCTGAATGAAGGATAAAAATACATTCATCTGCAGAATGTACTTCTCCAAGACAGTAAGAGTTGCCTGTATACATTCAGTATGTGCAAACATGAGGGTTTAGTAAGTAAAGGATATATATTTGTATATATTCCTGATGTTTTGAAAGGTTTTAAGTCTCCTAATGGCAAGGAATAATATGTTAAAGCTTCATTGGCATGAGATTTTTAAAAGAAAAGATAAATATGAAGCTGAGAAGGAAAGATTGGTGGTTGACTATGAAAACAGCTTTTGACATTAAAAAAACCCCAACTTTAGTTTAATATGGTTTTGGTCCAACCTGAGCGTTGAAGGGATGGCAAAAACTTAGGAACAATGTGTAAAAATCAGGAAAAATGTCTAAAAGACAGGTTAATGGCAATCAAGTTTATAAAATAAAAATTCCACATTTAATTGAATAGTTGTGAAGGAAATATTTGACAGCAATGCAGTGATAATAAAAATGAATTCAAGGAACATAGTAGAAATAAAAGGAATCCCTGGAGATGGTAGCATTATCAGTCATTAATGATGCAGAATGTTTAGGCAGGATGTTTCCATAAATATTGGTTGTGTAGCTGGAAAAATAAAGTGTGGTATACTTGTATTTTACCAAAATGATGCAATACGTTGTAGTTGCTAGTATAGTAGTGTTAATTTTAGGAAAAAAATCAGGAATGTAGACAAGAGAGCATTGGTCTAAGAGAAGCAGTGCTGCTTTCTAATGGCTGAATTCTCATGCTTTGTGTTTCATGTTTGGATTTTGGTTGTTCAGGTAGGGGGAGCATTCTCAGTCTGAAGCTTTTATGTATACCAGACAGTCACTACGTTGTTCTTTGGTGGGGTTTTTTGGCTTACCTTATGTGGACATTTGCTCTTCAATAAGGGCATGTACAATATCTTCCTCACAGTGTGGATGAGTGTGCCCATGAAATTGGGAAGGATTGACTGTTTTAGGACTACAGGACATCAGTCAGACACAGCTGGAGTGGATCAGTGATTCAAAAGTTAATTGTGCTGGAATGACAAGCAGTGGAATAAAAATGTGGCCAGTGAAAGAAAAAACTTGCAGTAGCAGCATGACTGTGCAGTGATTGTGCCCTGACGAACCTTGCAGGAGTCCTTCACTGAAGAGCTGGGAAAGTTTGCAGCCTATTTAAAAAATAGTGAAAATTAGAGAAAAAAAAATACTATTTATTATTATTGTTATTTATTATAATTTATTTTTAAAAGTAGAGAAAATAATCTAACCAATACTTTGGTATTCTTTATATCAGGAGGGAAAATAAGTCAACAGATCACAGTTCTTGTACAGTAAGAGTTTGTTGATAAAATTGTGTTAGTGACAATAAATTCTATTAAACATCTATCCATATGTATGATGTGACAGGGCTCAAACCTTCTTAATAAGAACATTTCTCTAAATATATGTGTCTGTAGCAATTTTCTTAAGGAGTTGATATGTGAAACTTCTTTGTGTGTCAAACCTGCTTTGTGTATGAAATTTTGAAGATAGAGATTTGCATCTTGATAGTAGATTATTTCAGGTTACAGCAGGTTCTTTTGGGTGAGACCTACACAGGATACTTAGACCCTGTAGCAAAATCTGTAGCCATTTAGCAGATGAAGAGACTTGCATGTGAGAGTGGTATCCCAAAGTACATTCCCAGCCATCATCCCACTTACACCAGCATACAAAAACTGCTGATAATTAGGATGCATTTTATAACCTGCCTACCTTCTAAGTTTACACACTTCACTTTGGAAGCATAAAGGTGAGAGACAAAACCTTCAGATAAACTATGTGAAACTGGAAAAGGCTTTTAATAGGAGAGGAGACACTCCAGGGCTGCCCTTATGTCATTGACTGCAAAGGGAAACTGTGACTTGGATTAAAACAGAAGGAAATTCTCACAGGTACATGAGTCTTTTTTTGAAAGAATGTCTATACAAAGCCTAATCTTTCTGAAGAGTCATATGATGACTCCAGAGATTAGTGATCAAGTTTGTTCAGAGCTGACTGAAGGTTATTCTGCAAAAAGAAGAGTGAGATAGTCCCAAGGCTGTAAATGGGACGCAGTTGGGGATGATGGCACAGAATATCACTAGCTAGTAGAGACAGGAGCTCATTCAGTGAGGAAGGCTGAGGATAGATGCAGGAGTCAACAAAAGCATGCTTAAGAAGTAAGTCATGTTGCATATTTAAATTACCTGAGTACAACTACCTACCTCCTTGCTTGCTGCTCTCTCAGCTGTTTGAAAACTCCTGGTGCATGCAATTTATTTTTTAACTTCTTGCTTACTAAATATAGAAAGACATTTGAGCCCTCTCCTTTTGACATGCTAGAACATGGTTTGTGTCTGTCGGATACCAACTCAACTGCTGCGTTATTTCCATGTTGCAGTAACTTGTGAATGACCCAGTGAGTAACAACTCAGTTACAGCCCTGTTAAAAATTAGAGTTTTTAGAGCCAGATTGGAGGAAGTGAGAAATTCTTGAAAGCAGAGCTCAGCAGGATCTGTGGCTATTTCTGATTGAGGTACATACTCAACATTTCTGTTCATAATGAATACTTACCATGGAGTTAAGCCTGAGGAGATCAGTATAAGAAGGAACTGAAAAGGATGGAAAAGTCCTTGTTTTTCAGGATTTTCCTTTGATTGTTGATTTACCTCTATAAACTCTGTTAAAATTCAGAAATAAGACACTGACAGTAGTTAAACCTGGGCTCTAAGATTCTGATTAGACATGATGAATAGACATACTGTCCAAGAGCTGTCAGTGGAACAACTGTCAGAAAAACACAGGCAAAAGCTGATGTTTTTTCCAACCAGTATGGGCTTCAAAAGGTCAGGGAGAACTTTGCAGAGGAAAAAAAGAAAGGTCACTTTTAGAGTAAGATTTGATAGCTGTTTGTTGTTTTCATTATTTGAAAATTCATATTCATAATTTGTTGTTATTTTCATCATCGTTGTAACTTTTGGGGAAGTGAACAAATAACACCTTCTACTAAGGACGTATTCCTGAGTTGTTTTAATCTAGTCATGAGTCCCTAGCTTTTGGGATTTCCGTAGGTGCCAAACACACATGGGCGACTGAGTTAAAACCGACAGAGAAAAGCAACCAAGAACTGTAAAATAACTGTAGTTACAGCGGGTTTGGGAAACCAGAGCTATTGTCTCAAAAGAGCTAAGAGAATTCCCTCAATGGTAAAAAAGGGAATTGCATGTGTAACATCATGGTAAATCACAGGATAAACAACTGTTATCTCTTCCCAGTCATTACCCTTACACTTATCATTAAAAATAAGTGAAAGAAACCAATGCTAAATTAAACAAAGATTTTGCTCTGATTTGGATTGAGATTTCTTTTCTGCCTATAAACACATAAGAAAAACAGATTGTGCCCTGGCTATTGGCTGATCTACACTTGTATTTTGCTTTGAAAAGCACTTAATAGATTTATGTGAGTCTGTAAAATGAGCTGCATCCAGAGTAGGAGTTTGCATACCAGACTGAAGGCAGGTGCAGTTAAAGGCAGAGGTGATACAAAGCTCTAAAAAAAGTGTTTGTTCTGGGCACGGGAATCCTGGCAGTCTGCTTGACTACCACATACTGTGTGGTACAGTGGGTGATTCATGTCATACAACAGGATGAGTCCCTGATAAGCTGTTGCGTATCTGCACAAAATGTGGTTTTTCCATCTCCATCTGTCTCTCAAACAGTGTGAATATGTTGCAGTATGGTTAAAGACTTTTTTAATTTGGTTAATCAATCTTCACTCAGAGCTCAACTTTTTGCATAGTCAGAAATTATACTTTTTGCTGGATTGCAAAAGCCTGTTCGTTTTTGTAGCGCAATCATGCACTGCAATATCACTTTAAAAAAATTTCTTCTGTGTCACATTCCGAACTAACAGCTGAGTCATATCCTTAGTATTAAAATTGGAAACAAACAAAATCTGAATGTATCTAATTTTCTGTCAAACCCTAGACTGTTTTTATTTTAATTACTGTATCCAGCCATAATTTCATGCAGCACCTACAGGATGGCCAGGGTCTCAGGCCCAGCCAGCACGGGTTTAGGAGGGGTAGGTCATGTTTGACCAACCTGATCTCCTTTTATGACCAGGTGACCCGCCTGGTAGATGCAGGAAGGGCTGTGGATGTTGTCTATTTGGACTTCAGCAAGGCTTTTGACACTGTCTCCCACAGCTTACTCCTGGATAAGCTGGCAGCCCGGGGCTTGGGCAGGAGCACTCTTTGCTGGGTTAGGAACTGGCTGGATGGCCGGGCCCAGAGAGTGGTGGTGAATGGTGCTGCATCCAGCTGGCAGCCAGTCACAGTCGGGTTCTGCACTTTGGCCACAATAACCCCCTGCAGCATTATAGGCTGGGGATGGTGTGGCTGGACAGTGCCCAAGAGGAAAGGGACCTGG
>VXBB01001195.1:0-16370 GCA_013399915.1 Illadopsis cleaveri | reverse complement strand
GGGTTGGACTCGATGATCTTGAAGGTCCCTTCCAACCTACACGTTCTGTGATTCTGTGATAATTGAAGTCTGTTTATATGGTATATCAATTAAATCTCATCTTGTACTTCAGCTCTTTAATCAGTTCTGAGCTAGAAGTGATTTTATGTAGTTTAAGGCCAGCGGGAACAGAGAATCCATGTTGATTTTGTGTAAATTATGATATATTATTATAATGTATGTATTGAGTTTCATGTAATGATAAATCTCTGTACTTACTAGGAAGTATATTGCTATAATACAGTATGGTCTATTATTCTATAAAGTTGGCCTGTTAGATTTCTTCCAGCTACTCTTACACCAAGACCACGTGTTTTAGTTGTGCATCCTGCAATTAGATTATCCAGCTGCTCTGCACAATTGCTCTGATACTGCCTGGGACCCACAGCAGGTGAGGAAAACTACCTGAATGAGCAGCTGAGGACTTTCATGTATGGAAAAATCAATATTTCCAACCAGTCTGATTAGAGGCTGAAAATCAGGAAGGGAGGAAAATCCCTTTTTGTTACTAAACCTGGCAGTTTTCATGCTGTGTACAGGGATAAAGCATTATGTATTGCACCTGAAAGGTTTTTCTCTGCTGGCATAAACTGACTAGTGTACTGTCTCTAAGGATAGCAGGTTTCTTGTGGCTCATAAGTATTTCTAGGAAAAGTAGTTAAAAGGATAGGAAAGGCTGCATCTACCCAGTATTGTATTGGAGTCAGAAAAGCTTCTTGACCCTTCTAAACAACTTACACACATCTTCTTTAGGTATGTACAGAGCATGGTGGGAGTTCTGTATCCACAGAACTTGCAAAGAGAAAATCAAGAGAGAACCTGAAAATTTATGGTTTCTGAAAATGGAAGTTTAACTATTTCCTTTGAGTCATGTCCCACACAGACAGTAGTATTTCTCCTAAAAACTGTACCAAATATATGTTTCAGAAAGATATCAATTCTCACTTTAAGTGCTCCAGGTGATCTGGAATTCATCATCTGCCTGATTGGCTTTAGTTATCTTCCCTGGTAGGAAACTATCTCTTTTCCAAGCTGGTGTCTTTTACTCCTGTATTCAGGATTTAGTCAGTAGTTCTGTGTCTTTCCCACATTAATAGCACCTTCTTCTCTTTACAGCCAGTGGTTCTCCCTTTGGGTCTCCAGAGAGAGAGAGTCAAAGAAATCAGATGTTTCCTCAAACATGTTCTTTGGTAAACAGAATATTGTTATTAAGCCTCATTTCACAAGACCTTTTTTTTTCTTTTCCTATTTGACTGCCCTGTCAACTCTTGAATCCTGACCCTTTTGTCAGAAGAGCCACATAGATTTGTGACAGTAATCTAGCCCTCACATTTTTACCACCCACTAGTTTAAAGAGCAGTACAAAAAAAAAGGATTTAATGTAATTGTCCAAGTTGTTAGTAAGAATATTTAATATTGTTGAGCCAGAAAGCAATTTCTAAAGGTCATTGATCTGCAATTTTATATCCCTCAAAAAAAACCCAAAAAACCAAAATAACTGTACCACACTACCAGTTTGCAAATCATTCATTATAGTCCCTGGTGATTTATTATAGAGTTAAAATCTAGCCATTGACTGATAAAAAGTTCAGGTGAATTGCCTGATCTGGAAATGATAATATACTGTGGAAAATGTCTCATGTCCCATTCTATTAGTGAGGTAAATTTTCCTATCTACGAAGATCTCCATTTTCAGTGCAAATACAGAACAAGAACATGAGTTAAATGTCTGTCTCACTGTTTTCTGTAACAATCTTTACAATTTTATCTAGAAACATACCCCTGGCCTATTTTTTTTGGAATGGGATAGAGGAGAATTGAAGGGAGTAATCATATTACCAAGTTGCCCTTAAGTGTACTGATCACTCTCATTTCACCTGTGTTTTGCTTTCATAATCAGTCACCCACATTAAGTGACAATACTTATACATCCTTCTTACTGTCATTTTACATTGTTTTTGTTCTGAAAGAGGCATTTAACGTAAATATCCTATTGCCTAGTGCCACTTTTTTAATGTCTTTGGTGTTTGGGTTATGAGGGTAGCCTGTAGGATGCTGTTTAACAGCAATTACAACCTGGCCTCTTTTAGCAACAGTATAGTTTTTTTGCAGTTACATGTTATGATATCTAGCAGATATCCCCAAGAGAAAGTCAGTCCCATCATACATATTTTTCTTCCTGTGTAGTAAGAGCAGAAGGAATATTTTGTTTCCTTGCACAGTTGAGATGGTCTGTGGCACATGCACACCAATACTCGGTCCTTTGCATGAATAAAGCTCTAATCCTGTTACTGGAGAACCTGATTCTGCTCCTGTGAGCATTGTCCTTGCAGTAAATGATCATCCTCCTATCTCCTCTCCGCCCCCGTGAGATAGTGCTTAAAAAAGTATCTTTTCTGCCCTTTTTCCTGGATACCTTTACACAGTGTGCCAGTTCCTAGATCCTACCAGTGAGTTCTCTCTTAGCTCCTCTAAGCTGGTGTTTGTTCCATCTATAGATGAGACCACATATAAAGGAGAAAAGAACGGAGAAGATAAAAATGGCAGAATGGGAAAGTTAAAGAAAACCAAGGAGAATAAATAATGAAAATTAAATTAGTTTAAATGAATTAACAAAAACTTATGAATAGCAATGGAAAGATACTATCCATGGTTGCAGCATCCATGAGAAATTAAATGACTTGAATTTTTCCTGAAATTTAGATTTTCATGAAAAGTAGCTTTTAAATGAAGAGTACCACAAATATTTATATTATTTTAGTTATGAAAAATTAATTCCAAAGTGTATGAAAAAACAATATTTTTTATAATTTTTTAAATGTATTTTTCATTTTAAATGTGATGGAACATTTTCTAGGGGAACATATGCAATAACTGGTAAATGCCATGTAAAAATTATACATTGCCGGTAATATATTGATGTGCATGTTCTTTCTATCAAAGAGAAATTATGATTAATTATTACAGCATGCTCACACTTTTGATAAAATATTAATAGCTTTAATTTTGCAGAGATTGACAGGCCAGCTAGGGTTGGATTTCCCACTTGAATTTTTGCTCAGTGCTATAAAAAAGAACTATGAAAAATGTCACAATAAGTGCAAAGATACTGGAGGACCAGCATGACAATGTCATCTTTTCGTGCGTGTTGGTCGAGAAATAACTGGCCCTAGCTGTAAAATTCCCATACAAAACAAAAAGCTAAAACAAAAACAAACAGTAGTTGTCATACTTTCTTGAGTGAAGTCAGGGCTTATTGGGAGTGGGTTAGAACTGCAAGGGTGGTGAAGAGTCAGGAATAAGCACAGTTGACAGAAAAAATCAAACACAAAGTAGAAAATATCAGATGACTCAGAGAAAAAGATACTAAATTGAATTTTTTATTTCTTTCCATAGCTATCAATATTAAATAATTTTGGAGAACAAGAGATGAACTCTCTTGTGTGTTAGTGTGTCTGACTTCATCAGACTGCTGGGTCTGATTCAGCTGGGACTCCTGCTCCTGGGAATGACAGTTTGATTACAAGTCTTTTCAGAAGTGCACTGGTCATCTTTGTTGTGTCTTTGTATATATTTATTCTTGCCCGGACCTTCCACAGGGGTCTTTCACTTCTCCGTGAAGTCTTACTACATTTTTGGAACAGTAATTCTGACTTCTTTGTTGAGTCTGGGGAAAATAGTAAGAAAATTAGGCAATTCCAAGCAGTATAATGCAGTTTAAAGCTACCTGGTAATACATGCAGTGTGTGGGAAGTAAATTAAACTGGAGAAGAAGGCTAATCACTAACTGACATTTTTACCTAGGATCATACCAAAATTTTTGTTGCAATTGGTTAAGTGCAGAGTTCTACTGGGTACAAATTCCTCCAGTAACAGTGTTAACAGACTGAGACCGTGGGATTATGTTGCAGGGAAATAGAAGACTTGCTTTTGTTTGTGCTGGATCTTTGCCATGAGCTGTGTATAGCAGGAAAGGGTTTTATGTGTATGAATAAGAAATAAAGATGTGTGTCCATGGGCAGATGTCGTAGCACTGATAAACAGCCCAGAAGTGAAGGCTCTTTTACAGTAATTTCATCACGCTTTGAAGAGCTCTAACCATGCTCAGAGGAGCAGTCAACATTATGAAGAATAGATCTGCAGATGGAGACAAGATCCCCTGCCAGGCTTTATATATCTTAGGGCTGAAATTTTTTACTGGAGTTGTTGAATATTTTAGTTATTTGTTGAATTAAAATCAGAGAAATAATTTATTTTCTTCAAGGTTAAGTTAAAAAAGACAGAGCTCAATATTGCCATGAAGCATGTATTCTAATAGAAAGCACTCATTTTTCTTGTTACTTTGATAGGATTTGCTTAGGTATATTCTCCTTTTGTAAAATTGCTATTTTTGAATTTAAACATTGCAAGGCCATAAATATAAATTACTGAGCAACTGAACCATCTCTTTTTCAGTTAGAAAGCTTGATTTGGAGATTATATCCTCAGGAAATACCTGAGAGTGCTGCTAATGACATTTCATTTTCATGAAGTTTGTGTCCCTGGGGATCGGAAAAGATTCCTATTTCCTCGCTCCCTGAAAGAAATTAGGTAGTTTACAGAAAAGCAAATGTAAATCTGTCCCCATGTGCATGTCCCCCCAAACTCCATCACAGTCTATATGAATCCTTTTTAAAAATACTTAGATCTTGAACTGGCAGAACCAGACAGTGGCATACTAATACACTGACTCATTGTAGGACTGCACTTTCCAAGGAGATGGAGAAAACGTCTTGTAGATCATGACTGGTCAGTACAGGATTGTCCAAATTAAATGAATATTGTAAAAATAATATCTCCCTTCATGTACAGGGATGTGTATAGATGTTGATATTGTGAGATTTTGTATCAGCATTGGGTTATTAGTGAATCAAATTAAAGATTATCTGTTTAACTAGAGTCTAACTGAATAAATATTGAACATTTACTCTGTAAAATTTCATTTCTTTCTTCATTGTGATACATGCACATTACAGTGCATCAGATATTGGGTGATTTTCTTTACTGTTTTTCTCTCTGACTTCCCATTGTTAGTTCCCAAGCTCTAGGAAAAGCTGAAATTTATACTAATGCTTATCTAACTTGCCATTAAGTCTACATCTTTTTTTAATTACTTTAAATTAAGCATTCTGCTCTGATATAATCAGGGGAAAATTATAGGAAATCTATTTTTCACCTATTTTCTTAAATAAATGAGGCTAATGCAGCTGTAACATCTATGTGTCAGAAACTTAAAAAAAATTAGTTAAAGGAGTACATTGTAAAGATGTCTTAAAACTATATGAGAACTCATTTCTTGGTCAAGGGAGCCTCAAAATACTATTTTCCTCAAGGAAAAGCAAAACTTTAACTTTTGGAGATGAACTTTCCATTTTGTGCATTTTAGCTGTCCCAAATACCGTTATGTAGTGGTAATAAATTCATTCTTCTGCCTTATGATCCAAATAGTCAAGGCACTTGAGTCAGGCTTGCAGTACAGAACCGTTCTGGGTAGGGCAGGGGTTGGTGGCTGGGAAAGGTCCCAAACACAGCAGCCAGTGCACTGGGAAAGGGTGCTGAACAGGGAACTGAGACCAAGGGTGTGGGACTGTGCCCTTGGGGCTTTTGTGGTGGACAAACTTCAACAGAAAAGTATTTCAGCACCAAGGGAAAAATTCAGATCTTTTCTTTCTCGTAGTTGAAACATACTTGCAGAAAATTTAGCTCTTCCTATTTCCCTAAAAGTTCTACGATGATGACCTCTTGAATAGAGTGAACTTTTGAGTGATGCTTAATGTGTACATGGAGGCACTGAAACCATTCTGGTTTATTGATTTTGGACAGGCACAGGTCTTTTGAGGAAAGAAAGGCTGTTATTAGCCTCTGAGCCTCACAGACCACTTAACTGCCTGCAGGCATACCAATTAAGTGGAATTATCATCCCAATTAACCATTGTCCCTTGCCAGTCAAAACTCATTTGGTTTAATTCAGCTTCCTAGGAAAAGTCCTAATTAACCAGATTTCCTAATTATCCGTGTCCTGATTAAGTGTAGTACGGCAGCCTTCATTAATAAAGGATCATTTTCATTTTGTTACTTAAATAATTTTCAAAAAATTGTGATTTATGGGTAGCATTCCCAGGTAGTGAATGTCCAGATCTGGGGTTTTGTACTAGAAGGTGCAGACTTAAAAGTCAGTTGAGCTACTGAAATAAGTATTTTCAGCAGGACTTGCCAAGAAAGTGTTATTTATAAAGAAGGGCAACAAAGGTGTTTGTATGTCCTGATTTGGGCTGAAGATTTCATTGAGATGTGACGCAGCCATGAGTTAGTACTTTGATTGGTGAAATCTGCCATTGCTTCTTGATCAAAAGAGTTTTGCGGAGACTCGTGAGCTGAGATGTGGAGCCAGATTTTTTAATCTATTTGGACACAGAGTTATGCACAGAATGTATCTGAAAAAGTGTGGTCTCTGCCACACAAAACACATTCAAAGTATATTCAGCACTTAGTCACTTTGCTGTTTGCTTCAAGGTAAGATTTAGTTTGTTGACAGCCGACGTCTCTGTGTCCGTGCTCCTGGATCTGTGACCTGCTAATAAACATGAAAGTGTGTTGCCTCCAAGTCGTGTGTGACCCTGATACTTCACATCACATAAATTAAACAAGATGATAGAAGTTGTTGGGAGGTGGGGGAGCATTTGAAGTTAAAAGCCTAAGATAGCTTATTTGTTTTATTAATTTTATTGTGAGCAGAGCTGCCTTTGTAATGTTATGTAGCTGAATCTACTAATTAATAAGGTTATAATGATTGCCATCCAAGAGTCTCAAATCTTGACTACACAGGAAAGGAGATAGAAGTGAATCAGTTACAGGTAGAGAGCAAAGTTTTTCTGTAGATGTGTTCTAAACCAGGAATAACATATCTGGATACAATTCTGCACCCAAGACATTTTCTGTGCCTTGTGACATCTTAATGATTTGCCTGAACTCTCTTACACTGCCTTGTCGAATAATGTTGAGACCCTTTCTGAAGCCTTTTATGACTTGTTACCCGCATTTACTTACTCAACACAGGCTTAAATTCAAGCAAACTTCTGAACAGGATATTGCAGGAATTCATCCTGCTCCCTGCTTTGGCAGAAGTATGACCTAAATGTGCCAGCACAGGATAAATATGCATAGAGTTTTCTGTGATACAGAGGTTTTCATAGTGGCTGTTCATAATCACGTATTGTAATAAGTTAGCTGAGACTCCATTATTTTCGTGCAGGAAAAGCCAATTCTTTATTCACATAACTTGCTTTATACAGTTTTCACAGACCTCTTGTGCAACACCTATTGCCTGGTAGTTTTCTTACTACTTCACTTTTTGGTTTTGGTCAGAGGGTGATTTGTGTGTATGTGCTAAGATTCAGGTTGTTTACGTTTTTTCTTTATGGGTTCTCATGGAACAGATCTTATTGTTTACACAGGTGCACTTATTTTTTCAACCCAAGGATAGGTTGTTGTGTTAATGAACCTTTCATACCAAGATTGTTTTTGCATGGGAACTTGCAAATTGCTTAATTGCACTTAGACGAGATGACAGGCCAGCTATTAATGTAATAGAGCAGGCCTGATTTTACGAGGCCTCTTTAATAATTCTTCTTCTGTCTGAAAATCACAAATGTCATTTATATGTTGTTCACAACAACCAGGTTTCCAAAATAGTCTCAGGACAAATCACCCTCAACTTTGATTCTCAGATGTATCTGATGGGTACCAGGAGGCATTGCCTGGCAGAAGGAGCTCTCATGGATGTCTGAGCAAAATCTACTTCTTTCAGCAACTCTCATCATTCCACTTTTTGAATTAACCTTTTTTAGCATCTTCTTTTATGGCAATCTGTCCATGACAAAGCTGGGAGGAATCAGTATCAAGAGCCCCATATACAAGGAATAGTCCCCACACTAACACAGAAAAAGCTAATCAATTCTAAAATATTAAAAACATGGCATGAAACAAGGGGACATCATTGTGCAAAACGGATAACCAAAACAGCCAAGAAGTACACAGACTCACAAAAAAGAAAAGCCTTTTAAATCTTTTCTGGATGGCTTAGGTATCTCTATTTATGTTTAAATCAAATAAAAGCTGCAGTGAAAGTGAAAAGAAAATGTCAGCAGCTTGATTACTTCCACAGTTTTTACTGTGAGAGATATTAAAAATATCAACAATGGATAGTATCATAAGAGGTTTCTGATAACTTAAAATATTCTCAAGCCAGCTGGGAATAAAAAAATTCAAAAATGTTTCCCAAGTGAAAAATTTTTCTGTCACAATGAAGTTTTCATTTTCTGTCTTTTATGCTGTGACTTTTCTGTCAGATGTGCTTGGGATGTGTTGAGTAAGGCAATATTAAAAATAATAATAATTCTCTAGAGTGGTCCTTCAGCACTGTCACATAATTTGAAAACAGCTGAGCCACACTCTTGTCACTCTCATCAAGCTGAGATTGTGTTTTCATTCATGTTTGTTTAATAGATTTGCTAGCTCTCAAGATTTGGTTAAGTTTTTCAATTCCTCAGACCCTCAGTAACATACAGAATCCAAAGTGGAAATGAGCACACTTTGGTCAAGGATTATGGATTTGACATGTATCATCCTCAGAAGTGAGGGATCAATGTTCAGCTCATATTTACCTCTGTATATATACCTATATATTGAATATAAATGAAGTAAAACAGGTTTTACTTAATTTTCTGTTAACTGGATGTATTGTACAGTTATATTGATTACAGTGCTTAAAGTGTAAGTACCAAAAAGACAAAATTGAAAAGCCAGAATTTCAGTAATTAAGCTGGCAACGGTTAGCCAGGTACCCATATCCTTTTGGATGTAGTTTCTGCAAGTAAACTGTGCAAGGCGCTTTAAAATGGAAAGGTTTCTTTTAGCTGTGAACACATAATCTATCACTGAAAAAACCCCAATGCCAAATTTCACTTGTTAATTGCTTTTTGTTTTCAAGGCCAGTGAAATTTTTACTTTTTTTCATATGGAAAAGTGTAGAAATGTGGTATTTTGTAACTTTTTCTTTCTTCCCACTGCTATATATGCTTTTAGAACACATCAGTGTTCCTAGTAATTGAGCTCATTGCAAAAAAGTCAAGGAAAGTAGTAGAAAAGCCTCTGAAGGATAAAGCATAATACTTGAAATGGAAACTACTGAAAGCATGATAGACAGTTCCAGCGTTCAAGAGGAAAAGCCTCGTAGAAAGCTGGAGTTTTTCCTGATTTTAATTGCTCTGAATTTTTTCTTTGAGTAGTACCATCAATAGGAAAACACTCAGCATGCAAACATGCCAATTATAACTTTGTGAGATTTAATGATGGAAGCGTAATGCAGGTAATCTCTATCCCCAGGCCAGTGCTGACTGTTCTTTTGAAAACAATCTGTGCCTTGTAAAGGAACTGTAAAAATAGTATATGGCAAAATCAAAATTACAGATATTAAATTTACTGTATAGTTTTTGTCTGCAGCTTTTGAAAATGCTGTTACATTGAAGTAGCAAAGGAAATGGAAGTTAAAAATAATTGCTATGCTCAGTTACAAGCAGTACTGTTTTGAATTTTTGTCAGCATCCTGAAGAAATAAGCCAGTCCAGATTTCAGCAGAGTTACTAAAGACAACTCCAAATTGTAGCAGTTGGTTGTGACCTTATCCCATTTTTAATCCACAGATACTATGTGCCTCTGTGTGTTTCTGTGAAGAAAAGTTCCAGAAATTCCCTACTTGTTGAGTAGAATATTTTCTTTCACCTGCTCAGCCTCACTCTTGCTAGCTTAATGTACTGCCATCTGCTACTTGGGTTGAGGGCATGGGAGGTTGTGGGTTGAGGTTTTGTTGTATTACAGTTCCTTATTCAGGATATACATGGTGAAAGTATTTATTTTTTTTATTTTGTAAACCTCAGTCATCCTTTTCAATATTTACTGTATACTTTTCTAAATATATATTATTATTTTTAGCAATTTTAGATTAATACAAAATTCTTAAATCTAGCATTTAAGACTACAGAGAGCATACGGAAGTCATCCTAAACTTTTTATTTACAATGTTGTCACAACACCGTTGGCAGCTGTGAAATCCCTTGAGGAGTGCTGAGTCGAGTAATTGCGAGGATGAACTGTAGGGATATGCAGTTCTCTCTTGTCAGTGAGTAACTTCACTCTGTTCTCTGGCAATTCTTAAATACATTTTAATTCATTGACCATATTCATAATTGTTAAACTACTTAGATAAAATTAAAAGAAATCTAACTTTATTTTTATCATTTTAGAATGACAAATATTAACTCGTATTCTGTGCTGAGCCACATTTGGAGATTTTCACCCCCAGTTGCTTGTAGAGAATTGTGAGGGTTGTATAGTAGTCCAGAAATACAGATAGGTATTACATATTCTACTTGCTGTATTTCAAGCTTAGAAAAATGGAAAATATTCTCAAAATGAAATGAAAAAGAAGCTCTTACAAGATGATGAAGCCAGGAATATTGGTAGGCTGACCCTTCCCCTCTGGCCTCATTACTGAATATCACTATATAAAAAAGCATGAAAGCATAAACCAAAGTAGAGGAATTCTATTGTTAAGGAATTTCAATAAATTCTAGTTGATAAGGATAAGAGTTAACTTCTAGCAAAGGCTGTTAAACATTAAATCCTGAGATTAAAACACATTCAGAGATTAGTCTTCAGTTTAGGGGATATTAAATTCTTACCTGCAGGTTTTATTAGCACAACAGAAAGAGCAGTATGTGCCTTCACTCCTCCATAATGTTCTACTCATCTCTTAGTATATGGATTGATGATTCACATACGTATCTAGAAAATTGGTTCTGAATTCCATTGACCAAGTTGATCTCAGACTCCTGGGACAGAAACTCCAGCAGGGAAGCTGTGGCTTCAGCTGTGGTGTTTCCTCTTTTGTAGTTTGCTCTTTTTGCAGTTTGAAGCCAGCAACAGCCACAGGTACATTTTGACACCTGATGCTGTAAATGTGTACTGGGCATGTGTGATATATAATGCAGAGCCTTTCACAGCACTGCAGTAGACCTGGAGTTCAGAATTCAAGCAGAAGAGCTTGTACCATTTAAGCCTTCATAGGTTGTGAATTATTGCCAAAAGAAGAACTTGTGCTTAAGAAAACTTTGGAATAAAGGAAGAAAAGGAAACTTACAGAGTTTTGTTTCTTTCAAGATCAGATAAACCAGAAAAAGGTCAGGACTGTAGTTACAATTTTAGAGCTAACTCTGCTTTCCTCTCAACTTTGGTGTCTATGGCTTTCAATGTTCTAGAAAACTGAAAGGAAAAGGGCAGATTTGATCTTCTGTGTACAAAAGTCTTGTTTTTTCATCTACAATTTATGAAGAGAAGGTAGACATAATATTCAAGTGTAGGTAACAAATCTGTTGTTAAATTTTCCAGTATTGCAAAGAAACTGTTTTGATGAATATTTTAATTTCACTTGCAGGATTGGGTAGAGAGCTCAGCAGATGGTTGTCATTAACTCCATACCTCATTTTGGAAGTAGCATTCAAATCTATCCAGCTTGGCACTAACTACACAGAGTAATTTTCTTGCAGTTGTGTGCCAAAAGAAATAGGGCATGGAGAATATTTTTTCTAATTATTTTCATATTTTATTAACCAATATCAGACCTGCTTAGACTGTGGTTGCTCTATCTATAAATCTCCTATGTTTTACAGTTTTATCAGAAAAACTACAGTCAGTTATCAAACAGCAGTGATCTAAATGACTTAATTGTTAGCATTATTGGGTAACTTAATTAGAATAATCTGTACATTTTCTTGGTAGTGCTATTTGCCAGTGGTGAGTCCGAGTGAAATGATTGTGCCTGAATTACAAGCTTTTTGAGAAGAGAGAAATTCAGAAGACATATTCATAAGCACAAAGTGTCATCCTTAGAATTTTATTTAAGTGAAACTTACTCTTATTTTTGTAGCACTTTTGGTTTTTTTAATGGGGGAGCAGTTCCTCACTGTACATTTGTGTGAAGAGAAGGAAAGTTGTATTGTCCACAGAAACTCTTCCCCACCCATTGTCCACCTCATCCATTGCCTTAATCTATACAGTATTGTGTTAGCAGGGTTGACCCTCAGCTGGAAGAGAAAATACAACAAAAGGCTCCTGGGTCAGGATAAGGACAGGGAGAGATCACTCAGCAGTTACTGTCATGAGCAAAACAGGCCTGACTTGGGCAGATCAGTTTAATTTATTACCAGTCAAATCTGAGTAGGATAATGAGAAATAAAAAGCAAATTTTAAAAACACACTCATCCTTCTTGGGCTCAACTTCACACCAGGATTCTCTTTCTCCTGCCCCCAGTGGCAGGAGGGGGATGGAGAATGGGAGTCATGATCCGTTCTTCACCTGTTGTCTCTGCTGTTCCTTCCCCCTTAGTGGGACTACTCCTCACACACTTCCCCCTCTCCAGTGTGAGGTCCCTCCAGGGGCTGCTGATGGATTTCTGCCCTATAGGGTAGTCTGAAAGCATACTGGCCCCAGGAGATGTTTCTGAAATTCCATGCCTGTCTGTTTAATTAGAACATTCTGAAGCTAATGACATATTGCCTTCAGAAGTGCTTCTTAAGTAAGGCTAAAAATTACCTCTGACAGATATTAGATACTTCTGAAAGAAATTAAGTAGGAACAGAAAAGGATTGTGTACCAAACAAAAGTCAGGAGCTTCTTGCTTACACTGTCTTTCTGTGAACAAAGGTTTTTCATGTGACAAAAATAATATGAATAACATTTCAGTCTTAAAGATTGATGGTGAAAATAATGACTGGGATCTCAACAGAGAAATTTGAATGTCCATGTTTTAGGCCTTAAAAACAAAGACCATTGATATAATAATATCAAAACCAGAGGAGGTGATTTCTCTGAATGCCCTAACACCACACTCCTGTCTTCTCTTCCACATTTCATTAAAGACAGCTAGTAAGCAGCAAGGGTCATCACCCTACCTTGCATACTGGGACACAGGCACCCAGTGTTTAAGAGCTGTGTGGCAGCAGTGCCACCATCTCCCCCCAGGGGACTGAAACCCCTCTCCTAGAAGAGGAGGGGAAAGCCAGGGTTGGTGTGCAGATAGATTCCATCACCAGGTGATACCCATTAGCAACTCAACCCTTCTTCCCCTCCTCCTGCTTCTCCTCTTTCACTATCCCCAAAGAAAGCAGATCTGTTTGTGTTATGTGCAATTTAAATCTCTTATCACCAGACTGACCACACAGGGAATGAAGACTTTCAGGAACTGAGTTTGAAGATGCTTAGCTTGTGTTTTGGCATTCAATAACATGTATCCTCAGCTTATTTGGCCTCTAACTGGTGTGGCTTAATAGAAAAGGTTGGTATCTTCATAGAAGTGAGACTAATAGGGCCATCAAAATAGATTTTTCTTTTCATTAATTATTGTATCATATGGTAACATAGCTGGAATAATTTGTCTAGGATATGCTGTTAAAAATAAGAACCATACTTCAAATTTGTCTCTTTAACTTAACCTTGTAACTTAGTCATTCATCTCTATTGAACTATTTGAAATACGTGGTGTAGCAAATATGGATTCAAATGCCCCAAAACATTTTCCTGATTGTTCATTTCTTTAACAAATGGCTAATTCATAACTTTGTTTAAAAAGAAAATACAGAATTGTAGAAAATAGGATGGCCATTTCTTCCATGTAAAAAGTTTTTTCATTTCTGCACTTTAATGAGATGTTAGATATGCTGTTTTTCCTACTGTTGAGAAAGCAAATTGTCTGTGTTCATCTTTGTGATACATGTGACTGATATGTGAATCAGACAACAATCTCCCAGAATCCTGCAAAGTGAGATGTTTCCCTATAAAGCTCAAGTCTGGAAACACTGGTTGGCTTTAAGACCTACTAATGGGATAATAGAAACCAGGTAGTAAAAGTCCAAGAGAGCAAGCAATGATTGCTATTTCTGTTGGACCCAACTGAAAGTTTATGTGCTTTGTAAACCGATATTTTATCTGATACAATTGAATAAAGAAGAGGAAAATGAGCCCTTTATGATTGTTCTCTTCAGGGCCAGGGAAAATTAATTTATAAATAATGTACCTGCCTTTTATGTTGTCACTCAGATTTTTGAAAGCTTCACTGGCTGTTCTGAAATTATGCTAATTATGTCTTTGACCCAATGTTCAATGCAGAAAGTGGTGCTTAAGCTGTGCTTTTATGAGTGGATTCCTCTTTCTGTTTCAAGCCTCTTAGTATTTACTTTCATAAGTATGCTAAAAAAAAAGGAAAAAAAAGGCTGCTGTAATTATTAGTAAGAATAAAAGAAAGCATTTTGCATTTGTACTTATGCTACATATGTTTAAACTTCTCCATCTTTTGCAATTTGTTTATGGAGGGGTAAACTTTTTAGTGGATGGCTAGGATGCAGAAAAGGGTAGGATAGTCCTATAGGGGTTCTGTATCACTTCACTGGCAAGTTTTGGCATGTTAAGGAGGTGCTAATGGTGATGCTGGTTTATCTCTTTTAGTCCTGATGTCCATATATGTTCTTCATAAAGAAAAGACACATCAGCTCCCCATGAACTTTTAGGTAACTTCCCAGATGCCCAGGAACTTGTAGTCAAACATTGTGGTCAGGTCGGAACTTCTGCTTTTGATTCACTGTATAAACTTATGGAATATATTTAATATTGATGCCTCTTGCTACCTAATTAGGAAAAGTAGCATAATCATGCTTAATTACTGTCCCTATTTCATAGGGAGTTTGAGGATAAACTAGGTACAAGAGCTTGAAATATAAAAAGCTCTCTAAGTGGGTAATATGATCCACTTGTTCAATCTGTTGACCTCAACTGATAATGAAAAAGCTTCAGCTAATAAATTTATGAGAAAGATCTGTATTAACTAATGATTTTCTGGTATAATGGGGCTCAATATATCTACTTCACAGCCTTCTTAAATTCTGAGAAAAGAATCTGTGGTAACAACTCGGAAAGTTTCATCAAAAGAGGAAAGAGAGCAGGAAACAACATTAAGCTTAATTCCTTTCTTTGTAATGACATACAATTCTGTTGTCAGTCTTACATTATTAGTTTTCAAGGAGGACAGGGGCTACTATTGACTGTAGTATATTGTGTGAGATGCTAAAATAAGCAGTGCCTCTTGCAATGTTGCCTCATTTATGAATATCTGCGATGTGTGCAAAAATAGGTAGATTATCGTAACCTTCTGCTGCTGAAGTGCAGCAAAGATTCTTTTGTGAGAAACAGTGTCCGTGGACAAACGAGAATAAACAGGCACAGGAGATGATGATGGTGATGATGATACAAGTGACCCAATTAGGCAGGGAAGAAAGAATGATATCTGTGAAAAGAAACAGACAGATGAATATGCTAAAAATAATGGACTTATTGAAAAGCTTGTAGGCTAAGGGTATAGACCTAGCAACAAGTTGACTACTGGCAGGTCATTTATCCATCATCTTGAGGAAAAATGGCTACTCTTTAGTAAAGATGAAAAAGACATACTGGGCAGAAACAACATATTATCCTTATGGTGTCCACTGTTTTCCCAGGAAACAAAAATGGATGCATCTTTATAGAAGAATAAAGCAAGCTTTAGGAAAAGGAGACTTCAGAAAGACTGTTAATATTGAACTATCCTCTGGAACCTTTTTTCTTTTACATTCCCTTTCACTTGTCCTTTCCTACAAGAATGATCATTCATCCATGCTGCAATAGCTGGATGCCATGTTTCTAGCTCTAAGTCCTGTGGTGGAATGGCTCTATCCTCCATGGTAAGTGGTTGTAGTTGATTGACCCTGGCTGGATGCCAGACACCCACCAAAGCCTCTCTACCACTCCCTTCCACAGCTGCACACGAGAGAGAAAATGTAACAGAAAGTTTGTAAGTTGAAGTAAGGACAGGGAGAGACCACTCACCAAACCCTATCACAGGCAAAAGAGACTAGAATTGGAGCTATTAATGGAATTTATTACTGACAAAATCAGAGCAGGATAATGGGAAGCAAAATAAGACCTTAAAAACAACTTCCTCCCACCCCTTCTTTCCCAGCTCTACTTTTTCCCCCCAGCAGTGCAGGGACAGAGGAAATGGGGCTTATGGTCAGTTCATCACAGGTTGTTTCTGCTGCTGATCAGGGAGAGGAGTCCTTCCCTGCTCCATCCAGTGTGAGGCCCTCCCACAGGAGACAGTGCTCCATGAACTTCTTGAATGTGAGTCCATCCCACAAGAGACAGTTCT
>VXBB01001194.1:33476-56663 GCA_013399915.1 Illadopsis cleaveri | reverse complement strand
GGAATTCGTGCCACTTCGGCCTGAGGAATTCGTGCCACTTTGGCCTGAGGAATTCGTGCCACTTCGCCCTGAGGGAGCTCGCGCCTCGTTCCTCTGAGGGAGCTCGCGCCACTTCNCACAAGCAGGTTGTGGAAATGAAAATCAGGAAGGGAATGGGGAAAGGCAGAGGGAGGGGGAATGATGTAAAATCATGGAATGGTTTGGGTTGGAAGGGTCTGTCACTAGACCAGAATGCTCCAAGCTCCATCCAGCTAGCCTTGAACACTTCCAGGGATGCTGCCTTCAAATTAATGATGGATTTGCTTAATAACGGGCTGTGAGGTTTTGTTTGGAAATTAAGTAGAAAAAGGGCTAACCCAACTGCCACCCTGGCCCCGGTATTATTAATTTTCCATTTTTAATCCTCTGGATTTTGTACTGTCCCCATATGTCCTGTTTTCAGCACGCCGCAGGAATTCCATGTGGACAATTGGCTGAGCACAGGGGGGCCTGTGGCCACCTCAGAATTCACTGGAAGCAGACTCAGGAAATTTGATCAGATTCCCCTTCTCTGGAAGTGTCCAAGGGCAGTTAGGATAAGGCTGGGACAAGTGTCTAAGGGGATAGAACTGGACAATCCTTAAAACCATTCCCTGATCATGTGGTGATGGTGAAAATAAGTTGATTAATGTCATGGAGCTGCAGTAGTTGATGCCATGAATGAATCCTTGTGATCCGGAGCTGCCACGTTGGGTTTTGTGATAAAACAGAAGTGGAACAAAGTTGCATTTAATAATTTTTATAGCATAAACCCCCAAAACACCGAAGTGTTTGTTTCTCCCCTTCCCGAAAATAAACAAGTGGGAAGATGGAGCAAAAAACCCCTTGTAATTTCCATGCAGTTTCTCCTTTTGAGCTTCCTTGTTATGGTGTCAACATGAGGTTTGTTTGGGTTAGAAGGGAATGTAAACTTGATCATTTCAGTGCTGCTTAGCAAAGAATGTGTTTCATTCATGCCTCAGAAATACTGCAGATTGCCATGGAAAGGTACTCCCGCAGGTGGGAGAGTATTCTTCTGTACTCGTCTGAATTCCGGTTAAAATTTGGTTTGTTTTCTAATTCCCTAATGAGATGGGATGTTTGATTTCAGTTGAAGTGAAATGTCATCATTTTCGGTTGTACTAATGGATATGGAACACTGCAGTCCATTAGGGAGAAAACTGGGTTTGGGGAAAGGCCAAGAGGTGCAGGGGATGGAAAGAGATTTCCCCTGTATTTTCAGTTTTTGTAATGGACATATGTAGGTCGTTATGGAAATCCATGGGTTGTGGTGACAGGAGTGCAGAAAACACAAGAAGGCAATCCCTTATCAAGATTTCAGCAGGAATTGTTCGTATTTCCTAAATCTGGAACAATGTTTGGCTGTGGCTTGGAGTAACCTGGGCTGGTGGAAGATGACAGGGAGGGATGAGCCTTAAAATCCCTCACTCCAAGCCTCTTCCAGCCCAGCCTTGAACAATTCCAGGGCTGGGGCAGCCCCAGCTTCTCTGGGAATATCATTTGGAGCGACCCTCTGGGAGAGCTGATGAGATTGAGCAGTTTATTCCCCGTATGGTGTTCTTTAAATTATTAAGTGTTCTTTGAAGTCTCTCCACGGTTGGCAAAAATATTTGTTGTTGTTGTTGTTATGAATTCTTTTCTGTGTTATTCTGTATCTTATTTCTGTTGTTGCTGGTTGTTATTGAGCCTGGACTCTGTGGATGGCAGGGAACCCTTGGGCTGAGTCCCATGGGCTGCTTGTCCTCATAATTGAATTAAAAGCTGCTGTAAAAAATACATGGGAATAAGAATAGGGGAGGGATGAAGAAGGAAATAATTGGGGGAATACATGGCTGGATTAGCTATTGTCCCAATTAGCTGCCTGAATTAGCTCCTTGACAAGGAAGAATAAAGGGCTATCGGTGACAAGGCCAGTTTTTAGGGAAGCTGCTCCTCTAAGTGTATTATGATTGCCATATAAAGAGCTGCAGGTTTCAGTTAAATGGATTTTGATTCTGCTTATTTTTCTAGCAGTAGATTTGTTTCACTTCCATATTAATCTCCTTTTATTAAACCATAGAAATTCCAACCTTTGTTGTTCTGGGAGCAGCCTAGGACATAATCTAACTTTACAAAAAAATACAAGTATTTGTGCTTAGTAAAGAGACTGTGGTTGGATTTGAATCCTGTGAACTGGACACACAATTATGTCATGTCCAGGTCTGGGAGAAGTTGATTATTTGGGACGAACACAAGGAAATTCTACTTGAACTGATTTTCGTGACAAACTGGTTTCAGTGTCTTGGGGGGGAACAAATTCCTTTTTAAAGTAACGCTTTAAGCTGTGCCAGGGGAGGCTCAGGTTGGAATTTCTGCGTGGAAGGGGCTGCCCAGGGAGGGGTGGGGAACACCTGGATGTGGCACTCGGTGCTCTGGGGACAGGGTGGGAATCGGGGTGGGCTTGGAGCAGCCTGGGCTGCTGGAATTCCTCAGCTTGGAGCTCCCAGACATTCCCAGTTGGACACAGACACGTTTCTGCACTGTCTGGGCCACCTCCCACACACGAGATGGGAACACGGGCAGGGACACGGGATCCCCCAACTGCGATGTTCTCTTGCTCCTTATCAGGCACTAAATGGGATAAGTCAATGTCCAATCATAGTCTCAAACCATGGAAATGTGTGCAGTTCTCCCTAAAAGCTCCTGTTCCCCAGCAGCAATTCTAGAGCCTTGCTCAGCCCCATCGATGATGTTGTCTGTAGAGAGGGAGCTGAAAAGGTTGCAAAGAAATGAGGGATTAGGGAAAAAAGAGTCAGGGATTTCCACCGGCTGAGTATCCAGCTCTGAAATAAACGAGTTTAGGAGATAACTCAGCTGCCGCGGGGCTGCCGTCCTGTCCTGTCCTGTCCTGTTCTGTCCTGTCCTGTCCTGTCCCCCCCGGGAGGGACACAGTGCGTGTCACTGCGCTGGGGAAGGTGCAGCAGCTCCATGGGATGGGCCTTTCCAGGGCTCCAGAGGAAACATCTGATACCCCTGAGCTTCATTCGAGTCCATCCACAGCACGGGGAAGGTGCGGGGTCAGGGGAAAGAGGAGTGAGGCGAGGCAGGGAAAGTAAAGCCGTGCTTCCCGCACGGATAACTCCCCAGCAGTCCGCCGGAGGAGGGGTTTGGTCCCTCCTGCAATCCCGAACCAGCCTCGTTTGCATTTGCCAGGCACCTGTGAAAGAATGCAGCTGCAAGGCCCTGGGAAAACAATGGGAGCTGTGACAGTTCATTAATACAAGGCAGCCCCGAGATTTATTTGGGAAAGCCGCTGATACAGAATTCCACTGGAGGACTCAGTGGCATTCCCGAGGTATGCCAGGCAGCAGCAAGCCGGGGCTGTGGATGTGTGTACATCGTGTAAACCCCGGGCTGGGAACTGGGACAGCTTACTGGGTCTGTCAGCAAAACAAATGCAGGAGGACTGATTGCTTCAGCACTTCCTTCCCTTCTTTTTATTCCATATTCCTTGGATAGGTTGGGATTTTTCCTTGTTTTCTATTTTTTTGTTCTTGGTCGTTCGCTCTGGCTATTTTTTTCTGGTGAAGCAAGGGTTTGGAAAGAGCAGGCAGCATTTCAAACTGTGATCTGCACAGATGGGAATGAAGGAACATTCTCCAGGCGAAAATTGTTCTCGGAGACATTTGGATCAAGCAGGACTTGTCTCCGTGCGGGGTTGGAACATCCTGATTTCCAACGGGAGGGTGCTGGGGACAGCCCAGGGGTGCTGGGGACACCTCCCAGTGGGTCCAGCCCGATGGATCCAACCCATTCTCCCACAGCAGAGCACAGTGCAAGGCACAATAATCCAGGGAAAGGCTTGTCCCACGGAAAAACCCTCAGGGTCAGGCCGCCGAGGTGGTTTGGTGGTGTGTCCTTCCAAACCTTGCTGCTTTTAATGAGTTTGAGGTGTGTGTGTGTAGCCCCGCGCTTGATGAAGAGTTTCTGTCAGCACAGGCAGCAGTTACAAATGACGGGGTGGGCAGGGATGGGCCGGGCAAATCCAAAACAATTTGCTTTGCATAGATTAGCAGCTCCTAAAGAGATCCCACATTCATCTGGGAGAGGTTTTCAGGGTGCAGTGTCACAGAGAGGCTTCGCTGCCCACGTCTTGTGTTTTTCCCCACTTCCCTCCTTCTCTTCCCTCCTCCCCCTTTCGGTTTCCAAACTGAATTTCCCGATTTCCAGATGCAACTGCAATGTAACGGTGGAAATAAAAGCAGGCAGTTAAATTGTCGGAGCCCATAATGTCTCCCAAAGAAAAGGAGGGGATCGTCCAACTCCATTCTCCTGCTTATGGGTCCCTGTTGCTGTGCCGGTGGTAAATACACGAGGAGCTGGGCTCATCAAATTTTTAAGCACAGGATGCACAAAGGAAGCTCCAGAGTGTCTGGAAAAGCTGGTGGCATCGGTCAAAGGCAGCTCTTGGGGCTGAGGCGTCGCCAGCTCCCCGTTCATCATCGCTTCCCTTCCATCCCCGCCTTCCTTTTGTTCTGTAAACCCTAAATTTGCACAGTTCCATTCTCCTCCTCTCCCGGAACGGCTGCACAAATGCTTAGCCTTAAGTAATAGTCAGTAAAGGCGAATTACCTTAAATCAAGCACGGGTTATCTAATTTAGAAAATAGGAAATCGAGAGAAAATCAAACTAAATGAAATGCAAACAGGATAATTCATAGCTAATCCGTGGGCTTGCTCGACAGGAGGAGTTGTGCTCAGTTGAGCGCCCGTTCATACAACTCACAGGTCTTTGAGCCCAAACCAACAAGCTCTTTAGGCCCTGCACTCCCAAAATTCTAAGAAAATGGGATTTTTCATGTCCCTTTTTGCTTTCAAGGAGCTGAGCTGCTCCTTGCTCAGTTTCCCTCAGTCCTTTATTGGCACACACCCACTCACCTGTACTTTTATAAGCACACGGGGACGGGACAGTGCCAGGGCAGACTTTCCTGTGACATCTGGGAGAGACAGTCCCTGGAACCCCACACTGCCTTGGCTTGGGAGGGACTTAAAGATTGACACCTCCCACTCCCCCGAGCCCCTTCCAAGCTGGCCTCAGACACTTCCAGGGCAGCCACAGCTTCTCTGGGCACCCTGTGCCAGGGCAGGATTCCTTCCCAATATCCCCCATGCAACCCCCCCAGCTTCCCCAGGCTCCAGTTCTCCTGCTGCCTTTGTATTAATATGCAGTGCGCCGCCGTCCCCCGGATGAATGGAGCTTATTACAGGATCCTGCCAGAAAGCTGCTCCAACTTCCTTCCAATTAGCAGGCGGTGCTTCATAGGGATCCTCACAGTACAGGGAGGTGTTTGGCAATTGCACAGCACCTTTTTGTTCAGGCAGCTTCACTTAAGATGTCCTTGTTAGATTAAAGACTCCTCAGATGCTGATTACCCCCTCCGGGTGGGTTCCTCATTGTTCTCCACGCTCAGGAGTTGGTTTGTAGCTTTTATTTAGGTTCGTCTTGGTTTATTTTGGAGTCGTGCAATGCTTTGGGCTGGAAGGGATTTTAAGGGTCATCACATTCCACTATCCCAGGCTGGTCCAAGCCCTGTCCAACCTGGCTTGGGGCACTTCCAGGGAAGGGGAGTCCACTCAGATAAGGGAATTTTCAATTGGCACGTGAGAAAATGCACTGGGATCTCCTGCTGCCATCCTGCAGGATACACCCCGGCAAGGGTTGGTCCCAAAACAAAGGAGAACATTCCCAGCAATGCAGCAGCAGTCTCTCCTGTGTGTGCTCCGGAGGGCTCTCCCTGAGACTTCCAGCAGGAAATGCAGGAAGGACATCTCTATGATCCACTCCAGTGATGGTGTTTCCTGCTCCTAATTCCTGGTTACTTGTCCAAGGCTGGGTTGGACAGGGCTTGGAGCGGCCTGGGGCAGTGGAAAGTGTCCCTGCCCATGGCAGGGGGTGCAATGGGATGATCCTTAAAATCCCTTCCAACCCAAACCATTGCAGAATTGATTTGAGGATTCCAGAACCTTCTCCTCCCCAAAGCCTGTCGGCAGGATTTTTGGTCCTGTTTCCATGGCAGTGATTCCCAAGTGACACTTTGTACCTGGGGGTAACACGAGGACAGTACTGGGGTGCATTTTCCATGGATGGAGGGCCCTGAGAGAGCACAGCCCTGCTCCCAGGAGCCTCAGGGCTGCTCCATCCAGTGTTCCTGCAGATTCTGAAGGATTCCCAGTGATTGCTTTTCCAGTGAAACACTGACAGTGGGAACCTTTCAAGGTTAGCACCACAAGTGGGGCAAAGAACAAACTGCTGGGGAGGCTTCATTTAAGGCAAAGGAATATCAGCAGGTCACATCTCGCTCCCGGTGCACAGGGAATTGTTTCGCCGTGGAGTTTGGGAGAGGCAGAATCGGGGCTGTGCTTGGTGTTTAAAGCAAACAAACCTATCTGTTAAATGAGACTGTGGAATGGGGCAGGAAAGTAAAAGCGAGAGCGTTAAATTACAGATAAAGGGGGAAGAGTCCAAATTTCCCCAAATGTTCTCGTTTTTCAGTTTTCTCCTAACGACCGCCGTTATATTTTGATGTGGTTAATAATACAGCAGAGGTTAAATGAAACATGAAAAAGGGCTGTACATTAAAATTGAGATAACTCTTCCTTCAGTGAAGTGGAACCCAGCAGATGTAGCTGCACACTGTAATTGCTGCCTGTTTCCTGTCACTCTGATTAAGTTGCATTGTCCCTGCTCCAAGTGTAGGAATCAGTGGCTTCCCATAGGGCACAGCATGGGACAACTGGCTTCGGCAGGCAAATGACTCCGTGCACCTCCTGCTTGTCCTGGTAATGGTATAGACACACAATACCCATTGATGACTCCTAAAATCAATAGGCTGTGCAGTGGGAGAGGCTCCAGGGCTCCACTCAAGGGCTGGCATTTTGGGAACGTTTCCATTCCCCGGTTCAGGGGGCCGGAGAAGCCCAGGCTGGGTTAGTTCTGCTTCTCAGGAGTTACTCTGCACTTCTGGTGTTGTTCGTCTCCTCGTTCCCAAGCCAGGGGGGCCCAGAATCATGGGATGGGGCAGGCTGGAAGGGAACTTAGGCACCATCCCATTGCAGCCCTCTGCAGGGCCACCTGCCACTGGAGCAGCCTGGCACTGCTTTGGCACCTCCTCCAAACCTGAATCCCAGCGTGCAGAAATATTTGCAGCCTCAGGGCAGGAAGATCTGGAGCGCCCCGATGTGATTCTGAACCCAGGGAACACTTCCCTTCCTGACAATTGTTGTGGTGGCTGAGGAACTGCAGTGTGGTGCATCCTGAGTCATCAGAGGAGCATCAGGAGGGCTGTGGGTTATGATTGGGGATTTAGGCACCTCTCCCCTCCAAGGCTGCCCCTGGATCCCTGGCAGTGTCCCAGGCCAGGCTGGACAGGGCTTGGAACACTATCCTGGGATAGTGGAAGGTGTCCCTGCCCATGGCACAGGTGGGATGAGATGGGCTTTAAGGTCCCTCCCAGCCCTACCCATTCTGGGATAGCAGGATTCTATAAAATCCCCTGTGGGCTGCTTAATCCCCACTTGGATCTGGGGCCTTGCTTTCTAAAAATGGAAATTAATATTAAAAGTCGTTCCTTTAACACATGTTTATTTTCTAATTTATAGAATGTACCTATTACACTCTCCAGACACATGTGCTTGATTATAATGATTATCATATGTATTTTCCAAGGCGCTCATCACCATAATATCAAATGTCATTAGAGAAATTAGGGAAGAGCAGCAGCATTCCTTGCAAGGAAAAGCCAGTTTCCTCCTTTCCCACCACAGCAGTGAGAGTGCAGAAGCTCAGCTGATTGTCTGCCACTTTTGTTCCAGCTCCACACAAAACAACCAAATCCCCCAGGGAACTGTGCAGCGTTCTGGCACCTGAGGCCAAAACCTGGGTGAAAATCCCCTGTAGAAATGTCCTGGGACTGTGCAGGGCAGCATAAACTCCAAACTCGGGGCTGTCCTCCCAGGCCTGCTTTTCCTCCCTGTGCCAGCACAGGCACTGCCTGCACATCCTGCTTATTGCCAGGAGCTGAGGGAGCAGGAAAACACCAGGACCAGCAGATCCTGAGCTCAGCCTTAGGGTCACAAACGCTGACTTCAATCCTTCTTGCTGCTCCCAGGGGCACTTTTTTCCCTCATTTAAAGATTTCCTGATGAAAATTCCGCTTTCTGGAGCAAAACCTGATTTGAAGCCTTGGGAGGAGAGAAGCGAGGTGCCAGGGGATTTACGTGATGCTCCACGTGCCTTCCCAGAGGTGGGAGACACGGATCTGGATTGGTTTAGGAGAGCTCAGGGGTTTTTTATTTCAATATTTACTTCTTTAGGCTCCAGCAGAGGAGGGAAACAGCTGGAGATGACACAGACATCCCACGATTCCAGACCTGGCTGGTTTGTCTGGAAGACACGTGTTGGCTTTCAAGGCTGTGTGTGTCCAAAGGCAGGAAGAGAAGGGGGGGCTGCTCCGGGGGGGAGGCTCCCAGCCCCTTCCGGGGAAGAGCAGGGATTGAGGGAGTGATCCACAGACTGGGAGCACGGGAAGGTGCAATGGGATGTGGCAGTGCCCTCTCTTTATTCCTAATTAATTAAAAATAAGCATTGCCTGGTTTGTTCTTCTGCAACAGCATCACCTTCCCACATCCCAAGGTTTGCAGCCTGGCTTCCAGCAGCTCCCAGGGATTTAAGGTCTTGGCTTTGGCTGCGGCTCTGCAGAAGAGTCCCTTAAATCCAGTCAGTGTCGTGGGGGTGAAGCAGCAGCAGGGAGCTGCCTTTGGATTGCTGACTCCGACTAAATCCTTGGGTTTTTTCTTCCTTTGCGTCATTTCTGTGATTATTTTTGTGCTTCATATGCTCAAAAATCCCTGGGGAATAGGGGGGGGAAAAATCTCTCTTTTTCTTTTTTTTTTTTTTAATATTTTTGCTTTGCAAGTCACTTTGTAAAGAAGCACTTTGGTGTCTTCAGAAGGTTTGAAACCCACCTGTTTCCTGGGAGGAGAGGCAGGAGCAGCCAGCCCGGTGGATCCCAGTGGGAACTTGAGGGGAAATGAATCTATTGGCCCCACACCTGGGAAGAGGGATTTGGAGCAGGATTTTCAGTCTCAAAGCAAAGATTTATTTTGCTTGTAGAAAGAGAACTGGGAGAACAGAGTGTTCCTCCTGCTCTGGCAGGGATTCCGCTCTGCCTCCGTGCATCCCGGGCATGCCAGCAGTGCTCCAAGGAAGGGCTTACCTCGGAAAAGAGGGACCAAAGCGGGGGGAAAGGGACTGCTGGGGCTCCCTGTGCCACCCTCTCCCACTTGGGAGGACACTTGAACACTTCTAAGGTCACTTGGATAATCTAATCCCACTCAGGATGATATCTAGCTCCGGCAGGAACTCTTGGAAGGCTTTAAACAACATCCATCTTCATTATTTCCCACCCTCGTGTCTGTATGATTGATTCCTGCTAAATTTGGTTTAATTGCTCAGAAGGTCTTAAGGAATGACATTTGGAGGGAGCCAAATGGGATGTCTGAGCTCCCCCTGCTGCTCTGCCGCACGCAGCCACCCAGCACCCAACGCTCCCGCCGGTGCTCGGGGCCGGGAACTGCGGGATAAGCGCGGGCAGCCCTTCCCTGCACCGGGAACAGCATGGAGGGGTCAGCTGAGGCTGTCCCAGTGCTGCTGGGGGTCACATCCCACAGCTTTGGGGTTCAGCCCTTCAGTACACGCGGCTGACTGTGGGCTTGGTTCCCTCCGGAGCTCCTTGGGTGCAGCCACGGCAGGGTCAGTGGGCATGGCCCCGCTCCCTGCTGACGGGATTAGCAAATCAGGGCATTTCCATCAGTCCCACACTGCTTTGGCTTGGAAGGACCTTAAAGCTTGTTTCCTTCCACCTTCCACCGTCCCAGGGTGGTCCAAACCCCATCCAGCCTGGCCGGGACACTGCCAGGGATCCAGCTCCCGTGGGCACCCTGTGCCAGGGCCTCCCCACCCTCCCAAAATCCCACCTAACCCGGCTGTCCTGCATGGAGGTGAGGGCAGAGGGAAGGCAAAGCTGGGAGTCAATCCATATTGTGCCCAAAAGATCAATAAGCAGGGAGAGAACCCCGGCAGGCAGAGCATGGTGGAGCAAATCCGACATTAACTACTCGTTATTTACACTCTGCCGTCGCCACGAGCCGGTGCGTGGCCACAAAAGCTGCGGCGAGATCCCCATTTCCAAGCAGAGTTTTAATTATTTGTAAAAGCCTTCAATTGTTCACCAGATAATGTCATGGATTGGTCCTCCCAGTGTGAAGTGCAACCGTCCAGAACCCCCACAGTATTATAAATAGGCTTCGGAGCCGGGATTGATTGATGTTTGGCATAAAATCTATTCCTCGGAGCATGTGTATTCCTTCTGTTCACCAGTTTCATACAAATATACTTGGGCTGATTTTTTATTCAAATCTCCAATTTATGTCGGGTTTCAACTGTTAAATATTTAAAGGCTTTTTCATCTTTTTTTTTTCCGTATCCCTCTTTTCCGTGCGAGGTAGGGAAATCTCGCTCCTAACACAAACAAGAGCGGGAGATTTAGCGCGTTCCTGGGGGGAAGAGAAAAAGCTTTATTAATTATATTGAGACTCAAATAATAGTCTTCCCTGACACTAATGTTCCATCAGTTCCAACCACAAGGATCCTGTGGGATAGCTTTAGAGCCCTTATCAGGATCGAGATGACGGCATTTATGGCCCCACAGAAGGCGGGATTGAATGAACGGTGCTCGGAGTTTGGAGAGAGGGTCGGAGCCGGGGCCGGAGCCAGGGATAAAAAAAAACTCCAGCCACCAGCAGTTAGGAAGGAAACATCAAATCAAACCCAGTCTGGGGGACTTTTCCAGGAATCCCCATAAATATTGCAGGTTCCTCAGCTGAGGATTCGCCCTTGTTGCACCTTGGCTGCCTCTGACAGGCGCGCTCTCCCAGGAGCCGCGGCTTTGGCACGTCTCCCTTCCCGAGCCTTATTTAAGTTTTCACTTATCAAATCAATACTGGGAAATAACTTTATCGCGGCATTTTTCTGACATCGGCACTTTCATTCCGTCCGCCCCGTTTTCCCCCGTGGATTTCGCTCTGCTCACCCTGGTGGCTGTGATTAATTCATTTATTCATGCCTTTGGAAGAGTGGGAGTCGGGAGGCCAGACCCAATTATGTCTTATTTATTATTCGGTGTATTCGAGTGAAATCCGGAGGCACGCATGGAACAATGGATGTGTATTCCTCCTGCCACTGGAAATTCTAATTCCTGGTACAAAACCCCATGGCTCACCTGTTGCTCCAGCACCCAGATGGCCCTAAATTGATCTGGGGGTGCCTGTGAGGTTGGTGAGGGAAGGGAATAAAGAGTTCACAGAGCAGGAATGTCAGACAGGAAATCAGGCTGCAGGATCTCAGAGTCTCACCTAAAACCTGCTTTGGCATTCGGATAATTCACCTGTGTTTTACAAGTGCTGTGAATTCCAGCAGAGCTGGGAAAGGTTCCCTTTTGATGGATATCACATTTCCAGTAGGTTACCCTGGCTGAACTGGTGCCTCATTTAGTGCCCCAGTCACTGATACGATTTCACTGTGCCTGTGGTGTTTTCCCAGGATCAGTTTCTCCCTGGGTGTGAAACTTGTGCAAGGTCAGGCACCAAAACCGGGGGAAAGGGATGTTCCAGTGCTCAGTGGAAGCTTAAACTAGGAATTAATTTATCTCTGGTAGCACTTGACAAAGCTCAGCTCCTGATGCCTCAGCCTTTATAGTCACATCTGTTAGTTTAGAGCATTTATTGGAGGAGCCTTGACAAAGACAAAAACAGATGATGGGAATCTCATCTGTCAAAACTGTTATTAAAGCTGGGAACAGTGTGAGGTTTGGTTTAAATTGAAAGCATCATTTATATTTTATCCAACGTTTTGCAAACAATAACACAGGGGAAGGATTTGGGGGGCCCTCAGCGAGGCACAGCTCGTTAGGGTGCTCTCCTTAATGTGCTGCTGGGGCTGAGCAGGGGATGCTCCCCAGCACCTCTGGAGCTGCAAAAATCACCTGTGACCAAGGCAGGGATCTCACTCACCAGGGGAGGGGCAACTCAAACAGCAGGGGAAACGGGAAATGGGAAATAAATGGGAAATGGGAAAGGCAAACTCTCAGTGCCCCTGTCGGAGCTTCCTGCAGAGAATCCCAGAGAGTGTGTGGGGTGAGGAGCAGCTGGAAGTGCCCAAGGCCAGGCTGGACTGGAGCAGCCCAGTGACATCCCATCTCTCCTGCAGGACCCCTGAGTGGGGTTTCAGTGAGTCGGAACAAGGTTCACAGGACAAGTTTTACACGGCACAGAAGGAAGCAGAGCCCATTTCCAAAGGCAGGGATTGACTCCCTGGGCTGCCATTGCAGGCATTGATGGCTGCATTAAACTAATGATGGGGAGATCTCTGAGGAGGCAGCCTGGCAAGTGGGAATGGTGTTTTCCAAACATTCAGCATTAACCTAACTCTGCTCCATTGGAGTAAAACCTGCCTGAGTTCAGTGGGAGCACGGTGGTTCCATCGCTGTGAGATTCCCTGGGAGCGCTTCCCAAGCGTTGTGCTCTGTGCTCCAAGTATCCCAAAAAAGCTGTTCCTGGGGGCTTTCCTTGTATAGTTTCCCATTAACTAGGCAAGGGTTTCCATTGCAATATTTTATCTAACCTTATTCCATGCTTGGCAGTTTATATTCAAAATACTTCCAGTCCAAGGTGCTCTGTTTGCCACTTTGGAAACTGGATTTTTTCCACAATTTAAGTCTTACAATTGTCTTCATTCCTCCCTGATGCAGTAATTTGGGGTTGTTACAGTAGCACTGTATGGGTTGTAGGATTTGTGGCATTTGGGATAGCTGACATTTCCTGAGGATACACGTACGTATGTACCCCATGCCTCTCCATCCCTGGAAGTGTGGGATGGGACTTGGGGCAACCTGGGATTGTGGAAGGTGTCCCTGCCCGTGGCAGGGGGTGGCATGAAAGGATCCAAACCATCCATGAAGGATCCAAAACCATCCTGTGGTTTTCCAAAGGCGTGGTGCCCCTGGGAGCAGCTTGGAGCACTTGCAGGGCCCTATTTCACCTGGATTTGGGGAGAGGCAGCAGCATTCCTCAGCTGCCTCCCCGCCCTGCTCCTGTGCCTGCAGGCACATCCCAGTGCCAGCCTGGCTGCCTGCAGCTCCCAGGGGACACACGGGCAGCAAATGGTCTTTGCTGGGCTGGTGCTTGCCCTGTGCTGTGGGAGGGTGTGCCCTGATCCCTGCTTTGGGAAGCAGGCTATCAGATCCCAGCAGCACATCCCTGCCTGCCAGGCACTGCCCTGCCTCCAGAGCAGGCAGAGCCTGTGTTCCCACTCCGGAAATCCCATCCAACTTCAGCGCTCAACTTCGGCTTGCTTGGGATGGGCTCTGGCTGCCTCCTACTCGTGCCTTTCTATCCTTAGCAGGATTCACAGGCTTTCAGCTCCCTCACACTTCTCGCTCTCTAATCTTAGCGCCGCTGCCAGCTTTAGAGAGGCTTCGAGCTCCAGGGTCTCTCACTTGTGTGCAGGCTCTTTCTGGGACACAGCCAAGTAGGTGAAAAACTCGGGAAGGGGGAAGGGGAGAGCTGGGGCTGCTCTCAGATGTGGCAGGCTGGAGCTGAACCTGCCCGGGGATGCGCTGTCGGTTGTGCCGGTGCTTTCCTGGGATGTGCACCAGGGTTTGGTCAGCAGAAAGTGGCAGCTGCTGCCTCGGTGGCTCGGGAACACCTGGACATTGTGTCCCTGTTCTCTGGGCATTTCAGCACACGTGGGATAAAGATCCACTGGAGCTCATTCCCTGGCTCGGTGCTGCCAGCTTGGCTGATTCCCTGAGCCACAAGCTGCTCCTCTGTCAAGTGTCTCCTGCTTTGTCTCTGTTTGTTCCCAAGGGTGTCTGTGGAGGTTGGATCAACTTCCCTGAGAGAAACAGCTCTTCCTCAAATAAAGCCTTCCACATGTTCCACTGAGGGGGAAACCATCACTGCATTTATCACGTTGCCCCATCCCATCCCTGGAATTGCTCGAGGCCAGCTTGGAGCAGCCTGGGGTGGTGCAAAGGGGTCCCTTGGCAGGGGATGGAGTGAGAAATTCCTTCAGGTCCCTGCCAGCCCAAGCCACGGTGAGAGGCTGAGGCCAGCTGCCCTGTGACTCCAGTTAGGAATGCCACCTGCAGATGGGTGCGGGCAGGGTGGCACTGTCACTGCCACCATCAGCAAAGGGCAGGGAAAGCTTCCCGGGAGTTGGCAGAGATTCCTCCCTGAGCTCTGGAGTGCAGTTCTTTGCTGTCTCCTGAACATTCCCACATCTCCCTGTTCCCATGGCTGGGATGACGTTGGCCCGGCATGATTCATGCTGTCAATTCCTGCCTGGAGCTGGATGCAGGAGGTTATTTTGGGATGCATACCTACCCGCAGGATGGAGAGGCAGGGAAAACACTCCTCTGCCAACTGCAGAGGCACTCAGGAGCCAAAGGAGTGGCCGGGCCTGGAACAGGTGGGATTTCTGCTGCAGGAGCAGCCCACAGACACATCCAGAGGGTGCTGGAAGTTGTTACGCTGCCCAAACAAACGCTAAAAGAAACTGATCCCATGGTTGCCTTGGTGGAGAGTCAACCCTCAGGAGCTTCCTGTGGTGCAGGCAGCTCTTCTCCTGCTTTTCCAGAGAAGGAAACCAGGACAGCAGCGCCGGTTCTGAAATCCATGTCCTGCCATTTCAGTCTTGAACTGAAGTGTTTAAAGATGGGATGAGCCATGGGGATGGAAGCTCTGCTCCCTGCTGAAAATCAGACACTCACAGGGAGCCATGGACAGTGCCTTGTAATCATATTGCAAAGGAGAAATCCCAGCAAACAGAAATAAAATACCTCCTTGTTCATTTTCCCAGCTCAGGAAAAGGTGGCAATTAAATTAAAATAATAACGAATGAACTTGGCTGTGTTTGCTCAGGAGCTCAACTGCTCCTAAACTCCATGGCCTGGGAGGAAATGCCTTGTTCAGCCTCATTTTCGGTGCATTTGACTCATGAAAACTCCATCTAACCTTGGCTTTGGAATAATAAAATCCCCCTGGAATATTTATTCACGTGAAACGTGCAGCCCCTGGCTTGCTGAAAGAGCCATTGTGCGCTGGGCTCTGCAGAACAGCCCGAGCTCTGCGAGCAGAGCTGCAGCAAGTGGAATATTTGCCTGCATTTGGCAAGGAGGAATAGTGTCAAGAATTCAGGCAGTGGAATTTGATTCCCCATTTTCCTGGGCTCGGTGGCACATGGCCCTTCTGGGGTTGTTTTCTTTGGGTTGGCTGCCTCCGTTGTGTAATGGTTCTTTTTGCTAATTAAGCACCGAGGCCAGGCTGGAATTAAGCAGAGGAAGTTGGGGTAATGGAAAAGAGGGAGCACAGCCCCTGCTGGGTTACATCATTCCATTCCTGCCAGCAAACTCTGCCGAGGGCAGGAGAGGGAGGGAAGGGGGAAGCCAGAAGGATTCTTACTGTTGCCCCTTTTGTATGGACCTGTTCCTTTGGATAACGTGCCTGGAATCACAGACCCATGGGATGGCTTGGAAGGGACCTTAAAGCTCATCCAGGGCAGGGACACCTTCCCCTGGCCCAGGCTGCTCCAAGCCCCATGCAAGCCAGCCTGGACACTGCCAGGGATCCAGGGCCTCCTCACCCTCACATTCTCACCCCTTCCTTAAATCCAGTTAAATCACCCTTCCCAACGTCCCAGGTGCTCCCAAACCTGAGGTGCAGTGCTAGGGAAGGAGGGCCCAGCTTCCTTCCCCCTGGCCCTGGATTTTTCCACGGGGAGCTCCTCAGGTGAGCACGGGAGCCGAGTGTTATTGTTTATTAGGCACATACATTCCATAATTACTTGGCAAATAGGATCATTATATCTGGAGTTACGGAGCACTTCAAACATTAATTGCCACCTAACTTGCAGATTTCAGCTCTGATACACAAACCTAATCATCACTCATTAAGTATTAAAGAAGAGAGCACTGCAAATATATTAAATTACTGCAGATCACTGATTAAACCAAATCCTTGGGAATTCCTAAAAGCCTCCCGAGGCTCTGGGATTCACTTCCCAGTGACCATTGGGAATTCAGGCATCAAACACGACTGAATGGCTTCCTGGAATTGTGGAATCCCTGAAAAAATTGGCTTTCAGGGAACTCAGATCTCATGGGCAGGGACACCTTCCACTAGCCCAGGTTGCCACGGGAGCCATCCCAGCTCCTGCGTGCTGCTGCTGCTGCCAGCTGGGACGAGTCCTGGCTCACAGGCAGACTGGAACGTTCCCTCTTCCCTCCAAACTTGACAGGAGTTTCCTCCCCGCCGCACTGGGGCGGTGACTTTGCCATCCCGAAGGCAAACGCGGTGACACGGAGCGGCTTTCCCTGCCAGAGGAAAGGGCAGAGAGGGAGAGGAGCTGACACCCACGGGCCGGTGCCAGCAGCGCTTGGCACCGGGGCCCCGCAGCTGCCGAGGGCTCCCGGGGAGTGGCCACAATCAGCCCCGGGGGCGGCCCCGGGCGTGCGGAGCACAATCAGCGCCGCAATCACTGCGCGGGGCCGTGCCAGATGCTGCTCCCGCCGCTGCCAAGGCCGCAGAGAGGAGGGGAACAGCCACAAAGGCCGGCAGCTTGTAGGGCCAGGGGGCTCCGGGGGCCCTGCCCGCCCCTGCCAGCTCTGCCAGCCTCCTGCTGCTTTTAGAAACCCTCCCGGTGCCAGGAAAGAGCGGGCTGTGAGTGCCTGCCTGCCTGGCTCCGAGGGTTATGGGGTGCAGATGTCAAGAGGCACTGCCTGCTAGGCCATAATGACCATTGGAATGTGTCAAAGCAGGGAAAGCTTCCCGGCAGCTCCCAGCTCTGTTGGCTTCCTGAGCGGACAGGAATGGATTTGGGGATGGGCGAACGCAGGAGGGAAATAGAGAGAAGGAAAGGACGTGTCTGGCCACCTCCCCGACGCTCTGTGATCGCCTTCCCAAAGTTCCTGCCCAAAAAATGGTGTGGAAGAGCTTGGAGAGATCCCCAAGCCCACCCTCACTCCCAGCTCCACGCTGGTCCGTGTCCAAGCCCTGCTGCAGCACATGGACAATGACCATCATTTCATGGAGAGCTTCATTAGGGGGAGCAGAGCTGATCGTTTCTGCTCTCATCTCGAATACAGAGAGGAAATTCCAGGGTTCAACCTGGTTTTCCACTCTTGGTCATCCTTTTTTGGCCTGGCTTTGAACACTTCAGGGATGGGGACCTCAGAAATCTTGGTGTCAGAGTTTTCTGTTGATACTTCACTGTTTCCTTCCCAAAAGTGCTCCCACAGCCCCTGCTAGCAGCTGATTCCTTTGGAATGAGCAACTCCAGGTGCACCAGCGGATGCTTTGGAAGGTTTCACACGTTTCCAGCTTTGACAAACGGCCCAAACTCCAGGGATTTTACGCTCTCCCTCCTTTCCTGTTTGCAGTGTCGCTTTTAGCAGGCGAATATTCCATGACAAACTACCTGCAGCCACGTGTGGGCCGTCAGGCAGCCCCTGCACACCCAGCCCAGCCTCTCTTTTATGGCACTGCCTCCATTGGCTGCAGTGCCTGGGCCAGGGGGAGGGAGCCATCCCACCTGTCCAAGTGTTCCTGTCCCTTTTCCAGGGACTTTACAGCAGCCTGGCTGCCTGCAGAGCTGCCATGCAGATGGCTGCAGCCTGCAAATGCCTCTGACACGGGGGCAGGAGCAGCTTCATCTTCCCCATCCTGGCACACAAAGCAGGGAGTCACCTGCCCTTTATACCCATTATTGTGTCCCTTATTTACAGTTCCATCCCAATAGCTGCTCCCTACACTAAACAGGTCATCTCTGCTCTGACCCAATGCCCTTGAGCTGCTCTGTGCCACCGTCACAGCAAAAGATGGAGACCAAGAACAACAACTCAGGGCACCGCCCAAAATTCTCCATCTTGCCCTCGTTCAGCTCCATCCTAAAAGCCCAAACCTGCAGAATTTCCCACCCTGTGATAAACTAAACTACTGCCTTGCACACCCTTGTGACTTGCAATTCCTCTCTCAGTGCCAGAAGCCTTTCCCATGGACTGAAATCAAAGCCAGTGTCTTCCTGGGCTCTGTGCCAGGGTCTCCAACCCCCCGGACAGATTTCAGACCCCCCTGGCCAGGATTCAAACTCTCTTGCTCGGGTCCCAGACACCTCTGCCGAGGTCCCTGACCCTCCAGGGCCACCAAAGGGATGCCCTGGACTCCGGCAGCAGGGGACTGATCCTTCTGAGAATCGTGGGATAGCCAGAGTTGGGAGGGAGCCACAAGCATCATCCACTCCTGCTCTTGTGCAGGACCAGAATCTTGGAGAGGCTTCCCCTGCAGTGAAATATCCTTGTTGAAGTGGGGTGGGATCAGGCTCTTCCCCCAGGGAGCAAGAGGAAGCAGCCTCAAGCTGCAGCCCAGGAGCTTTAGCTTGGATATTAAGGAAAATTTCTTCATGGAAAACAGCAATTTTGGCTATAGCCCCCCGCCATGTGAAGTTGCACTGGAATTGGGAGGCACAAGTGATGGCTGGAATCTGGGCTGGGGTTTTTGGGAGTCAAAAAGGATGGCTGCAGCCTGGGCTGGGGTTTTTGGGAGAAGGCAGGAGTGATGGCTGGGCTGGGGTTTTTGGGAGAAGGCAGGAGCCATAGCTGCAGCCTGGGCTGGGGTTTTTTTGGGAGAAGGCTGCAGTGCTGAGCTGCAGAGCCCTTCAGTCCCTGCTGCAGCACCTGTTAGGCAGTTTGGGAGCTGAGCAGCCTCCCATCATCCCCAACAGTGGCTCCACGGGCGGCTCTGGCTGCAGATCCGGGCGATGTTCCGCCAGCCCGAGCCCATCCCATAAACCACAGCAGCTCCTGAATATTTGATGGAGCAGCACAAGCTGCAGTGCTCCATCCTCCACAGCTCCTTCCTGGAGCCTCTCCTCTCCTCCCCATGCTGCTTTTCATTTGCCAGCAGTGATTATCCCTCCTTTTGGTGAAAGGCCCAGCCCAGCGCTTGGCTTTATGAGCAGCCTCGGCCCTGGCATCAGAGCTGTCTGCTGCGAGGATCCTAATTAATCTGTGGTCCCTCTTCTGGCTGTTTGTGCAGGAGCAGAGCAGAAATCATCTCGGGTTATGGAGCGAGACTGCCCGGGGGGGTTATTGGGTTTCTCTGTGTTTGGGATCATTTCCCTACAAGGGTTTGATTTGGGGTCAGGGCTGGGCTCCGGGGGTGTTGGGGTGTGGGGTTTGGGTGCTCAGAGCCCTCAAAGGAGCTGCCAGGGCTGTCCCACCCCACGGCATCTCCAGGCTGGGGACACTCCATGGGCTGCGTCTGCACCCCANTGTATGACACTCCAGGGGCTGTGTCTGCTCCCCAGAGCATCCCAGGCTCTGCGCCTCCCCTCCTCACCTGCATCCTTGGGATTCTGTCCCACCCCAGGGCATCTCCAGGCTGGGGACACTCCATGGGCTGTGTATGACACTCCAGGGGCTGTGTCTGCTCCCCAGAGCATCCCAGGCTCTGCGCCTCCCCTCCTCACCTGCATCCTTGGGATTCTGTCCCACCCCAGGGCATCTCCAGGCTGGGGACACTCCATGGGCTGTGTATGACACTCCAGGGGCTGTGTCTGCTCCCCAGAGCATCCCAGGCTCTGCGCCTCCCCTCCTCACCTGCATCCTTGGGATTCTGTCCCACCCCAGGGCATCTCCAGGCTGGGGACACTCCATGGGCTGTGTATGACACTCCAGGGGCTGTGTCTGCTCCCCAGAGCATCCCAGGCTCTGCGCCTCCCCTCCTCACCTGCATCCTTGGGATTCTGTCCCACCCCAGGGCATCTCCAGGCTGGGGACACTCCATGGGCTGTGTATGACACTCCAGGGGCTGTGTCTGCTCCCCAGAGCATCCCAGGCTCTGCGCCTCCCCTCCTCACCTGCATCCTTGGGATTCTGTCCCACCCCAGGGCATCTCCAGGCTGGGGACACTCCATGGGCTGTGTATGACACTCCAGGGGCTGTGTCTGCTCCCCAGAGCATCCCAGGCTCTGCGCCTCCCCTCCTCACCTGCATCCTTGGGATTCTGTCCCACCCCAGGGCATCTCCAGGCTGGGGACACTCCATGGGCTGTGTATGACACTCCAGGGGCTGTGTCTGCTCCCCAGAGCATCCCAGGCTCTGCGCCTCCCCTCCTCACCTGCATCCTTGGGATTCTGTCCCACCCCAGGGCATCTCCAGGCTGGGGACACTCCATGGGCTGTGTATGACACTCCAGGGGCTGTGTCTGCTCCCCAGAGCATCCCAGGCTCTGCGCCTCCCCTCCTCACCTGCATCCTTGGGATTCTGTCCCACCCCAGGGCATCTCCAGGCTGGGGACACTCCATGGGCTGTGTATGACACTCCAGGGGCTGTGTCTGCTCCCCAGAGCATCCCAGGCTCTGCGCCTCCCCTCCTCACCTGCATCCTTGGGATTCTGTCCCACCCCAGGGCATCTCCAGGCTGGGGACACTCCATGGGCTGTGTATGACACTCCAGGGGCTGTGTCTGCTCCCCAGAGCATCCCAGGCTCTGCGCCTCCCCTCCTCACCTGCATCCTTGGGATTCTGTCCCACCCCAGGGCATCTCCAGGCTGGGGACACTCCATGGGCTGTGTATGACACTCCAGGGGCTGTGTCTGCTCCCCAGAGCATCCCAGGCTCTGCGCCTCCCCTCCTCACCTGCATCCTTGGGATTCTGTCCCACCCCAGGGCATCTCCAGGCTGGGGACACTCCATGGGCTGTGTATGACACTCCAGGGGCTGTGTCTGCTCCCCAGAGCATCCCAGGCTCTGCGCCTCCCCTCCTCACCTGCATCCTTGGGATTCTGTCCCACCCCAGGGCATCTCCAGGCTGGGGACACTCCATGGGCTGTGTATGACACTCCAGGGGCTGTGTCTGCTCCCCAGAGCATCCCAGGCTCTGCGCCTCCCCTCCTCACCTGCATCCTTGGGATTCTGTCCCACCCCAGGGCATCTCCAGGCTGGGGACACTCCATGGGCTGTGTATGACACTCCAGGGGCTGTGTCTGCTCCCCAGAGCATCCCAGGCTCTGCGCCTCCCCTCCTCACCTGCATCCTTGGGATTCTGTCCCACCCCAGGGCATCTCCAGGCTGGGGACACTCCATGGGCTGTGTATGACACTCCAGGGGCTGTGTCTGCTCCCCAGAGCATCCCAGGCTCTGCGCCTCCCCTCCTCACCTGCATCCTTGGGATTCTGTCCCACCCCAGGGCATCTCCAGGCTGGGGACACTCCATGGGCTGTGTATGACACTCCAGGGGCTGTGTCTGCTCCCCAGAGCATCCCAGGCTCTGCGCCTCCCCTCCTCACCTGCATCCTTGGGATTCTGTCCCACCCCAGGGCATCTCCAGGCTGGGGACACTCCATGGGCTGTGTATGACACTCCAGGGGCTGTGTCTGCTCCCCAGAGCATCCCAGGCTCTGCGCCTCCCCTCCTCACCTGCATCCTTGGGATTCTGTCCCACCCCAGGGCATCTCCAGGCTGGGGACACTCCATGGGCTGTGTATGACACTCCAGGGGCTGTGTCTGCTCCCCAGAGCACCCCAGGCTCTGCGCCTCCCCTCCTCACCTGCCCTTCCCACTTTGTGTTCCTCCTGCCTGCTCGGTTCAGCCTGGCTCCACCAGCCTTTCCATGGATTAGCACTTTGCTCCCGCTCCCATTTCTCAGCTGCTCCCAAATCCCCAGAAGGCAGTTTCTGTCCAGTGGGATTGCAGAGCTCCAGTTTGGATGTGGATATACCCTGAGGCTCCCACTGGCATCTCCCAGCCCGTGGATTAGTTGATCTTTACTAATATTTGCTGTAGGAACAGCATTTCACTGAGATTAACAAACTTATTGGCAGCTTTGGAGGTTGTAAATGAAGGGAAAGGCTGGGAAAAGGGGGCACAGGGAAATGTAGTTGGGAGAATTTATCCTCTTCATTAAAAGCCACTAAGACCATCATGTCTGGTATTTAATGTACCAAAATTCAATATTCTCAACGGAGTTTGCATATAAAATATAGCACTATCTTCTTTTGAAAGAAGGGAGGGAGGAGGGAAAGTTTCAGCTAAGCCACACGCATTAATAGCTTCTCCCCCTTCCCAAATCCAACCTCTGGGAAATATTTACCAGGGAAGAACAAACTCCTTGTGAGAGCTGAAGGATTTTCTCCCTGTGTAAGTTGTGTTTTCCTTCCACACAGAATCATTTGGGTTGGAAGGCCCATAAAGATCATCTCATTCCAACACCTGAATCGGGATTTCCTGGGCANTTTCTCCCCGTGTAAGTTGTGTTTTCCTTCCACACAGAATCATTTGGCTTGGAAGGGCCCATAAAGATCATCTCATTCCAACACCTGAATCGGGATTTCCTGGGCAGGAAAAATTAAGGATCCTTTGGAAAAGCTCTGTTGAGAGGTTTGAAAACCCTGGGACTAGAAATGAAGAAAAAGCTGGAATAATAAAACCCACAGCACCTAAAATCGAATTAACTTGAGCAGGTCAATACATTTCTGCTGCTGGATGCTGGAAAGCAGGGAGGAAGGGGGAAAAGAGAGATGTGGGATTGTGCTGTCCTTCTCCTTCAGCTGCTTCAAAAGTCTGGAAAAAATCTGCACACAATGCCCACGAACCAGAAATATGTCCTTGATTCCTTGGGAGTTCCCGCCAAACTGTTTCCACTCCTGATGTTTATCCACCTATTTGCCCATCAGGAAACTTCAGGAATCGCAGGGCTGGTGGGAAGCAGCTGATGGCCCAGGGGGAACCTGCAGGCTTGTGCCACCTGCCATCCCTGGATGGAAACTGGGGTTTGGGGTCCTTCCCACCCACACCATTCCAGGATTCCCTGTGTCCCTTGTGCCACCTTCCATCCATCCCTGGATGGGAACTGGGGTTTGGGGTCCTTCCACCCACACCATTCCAGGATTCCCTGTGTCCCTTGTGCCACCTGCCATCCCTGGATAGGAACTGGGGTTTGGGGTCCTTCCCACCCACACCATTCCAGGATTCCCTGTGTCCCTTGTGCCACCTGCC
>VXBB01001194.1:8359-21703 GCA_013399915.1 Illadopsis cleaveri | reverse complement strand
GACACTTGCACACCTCCACCATCCCCTGTAACCTGAGCCCAGAGGGATGAGGGGCTGGGAAGACACTTGCACACCTCCACCATCCCCTGTAACCTGAGCCCAGAGGGATGAGGGGATCAGGGGCTAGGAAGACACTTGCACATTCCCAGGAACATTTCCCAAATCCTTTCTGTGCTGCTGGGAGGGAGGATTTGTGGATGCAGCGTTCCGAGTCAGGTTTTTTCCGCCCCTCGTTTTTCCAAGGGATGCTTTGAGCTCTGCCCCTCCCTCCCTCCCTCCTGGTGCCAGGGAAAATGAAAATGTGCCTCTGGCAGCAGCACTTCCCAAATGACATTTTCCAAAGGCTCGGGAAGAGCAGCGCTGTCACGTGGCACCGAGTGGCCGGCAGCAGCTCTCCATCCCTCCAGCTTTTATTTTATTCCCCAAAAACCCAGCCAGGCACAATTATCAGACCATCATTAAGGTGCGGGTTGGAATCACTCAGCCCAAATGGCAGCCCCGTTCCCAGCCCAGCTCCACCTCGGCCCCCAAACAGCAACAATGAAGGCTCTGTGTTCCTGCAGGATGTTTGTCATCTCTTGATCCCGTGCCAGGGAAACGGAGAATGCTGGGAGCTGATCCCTGCTCTGCACAGCGAGGGCTTGAGGAGTGGATTCCAGAAAGATCCACGCTCCGAAAGGGAAACCTCAAACAGCAGCCCAGGCGTTTCCTCCTTACAGGAACCTGGGATGGAAGGGAAGCTGAAATGAAAAATGCCATGGCAAATAGTGCATCAGTGTTAAAAAACTCTGTGCTGTCACACTCCAGCCCCAGCAGAATTCCCCATTTTTCTCAGCAGAATTCCCTGTTGCTGGCCAGCCTGGAAATGATCCTTTTCCAAACTCACCCTCCTGAATAAAGCTGGCCCTTCCCCTCCCTGCCAGGGCTGTAAATCCTCAGGAAGCCGTAAATGAAAATTAAGGAGTTCAAATATGATCAGAAATCATTTCATCCCGGTGATGGATGTCCCTTCTCCCGGGCCCTTATTTACGGACGCTCCCGTTTATTGCTCCTTGGGTTTCTTTAATTACTGCCTTCCCAAAATTCAATTACCCAGCCCGGCAGATATTCGGGGCCACGGAATTGTAAATAAACGAGACCCAATTAATAATGTGCTTAGTCCAGCACAGCTAAATCAAACCTGGAAAGTCCTCGGGAACATCCCGGTGTAAACTCCCCAGTTTAAACCCCAGCCCTTACTGGGGTTGTGGCTTTGTGCTTTTAAAAACTCCTAGGGAGAGCAGGGAATACGAGAATCGGGTTTCCACTTGAAGCCTGGTATGCTTCATCCCAAATATTTTGTGTTTTCACCTGGTTCTGTCAACAAACTTCTGGGTAATCGGAAACTCAGGAAACGCTGTTGCACAAATATTTCTGTTTGTAAATTTCTCCTTCTCGCTGGAAATGCACAGCCGGAGGCTGGAGATGAATAAATCCCGTGGGATTCCAAAAGGAAACCCGGAGATAATGTTTTAAAATGGGAGTAATTGGGTTTTTTTTCAGAGATGTATTCACACCAAGGGCAGAATTTAATGTCACAGGGGAAAATACAGTCCCAAATTCCTGGATTCTGCCACACAGCAGGGGACTGCAGGAACTTGGGAAGTGTGAAAAATGGGAATATTTGCTTGGTAAAACAAGGACAGGGAGCGTTCCCTCCGAGCCTGGCTTTGCCATTCCCTCTCTTGAAAGGGATTTCTTCTGTTTCCCATTTCCAGCCTGATCCCTGAGGGACAAACCTGAGCAGGGACAAACCTGAGCAGGGAAGGGACAAACCTGAGCAGGGACAAACCTGAGCAGGGACAGGACAAACCTGAGCAGGGACAGGACAAACCTGAGCAGGGAAGGGACAAACCTGAGCAGGGACAAACCTTAGCAGGGACAGGACAAACCTGAGCAGGGACAAACCTGAGCAGGGACAGGACAAACCTGAGCAGGGACAAACCTGAGCAGGGAAGGGACAAACCTGAGCAGGGACAGGACAAACCTGAGCAGGGACAAACCTGAGCAGGGAAGGGACAAACCTGAGCAGGGACAGGACAAACCTGAGCAGGGACAAACCTGAGCAGGGAAGGGACAAACCTGAGCAGGGACAGGACAAACCTGAGCAGGGACAAACCTGAGCAGGGAAGGGACAAACCTGAGCAGGGACAGGACAAACCTGAGCAGGGACAAACCTGAGCAGGGAAGGGACAAACCTGAGCAGGGACAGGACAAACCTGAGCAGGGACAAACCTGAGCAGGGAAGGGACAAACCTGAGCAGGGACAGGACAAACCTGAGCAGGGACAAACCTGAGCAGGGAAGGGACAAACCTGAGCAGGGACAGGACAAACCTGAGCAGGGACAAACCTGAGCAGGGAAGGGACAAACCTGAGCAGGGACAGGACAAACCTGAGCAGGGACAAACCTGAGCAGGGAAGGGACAAACCTGAGCAGGGACAGGACAAACCTGAGCAGGGACAAACCTGAGCAGGGAAGGGACAAACCTGAGCAGGGACAGGACAAACCTGAGCAGGGACAGGACAAACCTGAGCAGGGACAAACCTGAGCAGGGACAAACCTGAGCAGGGACAGGACAAACCTGAGCAGGGAAGGGACAAACCTGAGCAGGGAAGGGCTGAGCTTGTCCAGGCTGAGCCCTCAGCATTTCATGGCACCATGAGCATTCCCTGTGCTGCTCATGCACCGTCCCAGGGTGCTCCAAACCTCATCCAGCCCGGCCATGGACACCCTGTGCCTCATCACCCTCCCAGGCAGGAATTCCTTCCCCAAATCCCATCTTGGCCCCAGTCCCTCTGCAGCTCTCCTGGAGCCTTCCCTGCTGCAGGTGAACATTCCCAGTTTTCCCACTTCTCCGTGGTCTCCCCCACACTGGCTGCAGCTGCCCCCAAACTCTTCCTGCCTTAGATCCCCACCTTAAATCCCCCCAGATTTAAAGCAAAATCTCCTCTTTGCATGTTGCATCCCATAAACCCAGGTGGTTCCAAGGAAAAAAACCCACAAAAGTGACTTTGAAACAGAGTTAGAGGATGTCTGAGAGCAGCTCTGGCAGAATTTCCTTTGTGTTTCCATCAAATCCATTCCAGATGCTGCTGCGGAGGAATTCCCACCCAGACCAGGTGCAGGATAGTCTGGACTTGGTTTGCAGGATAGAGGGAAAAACTTGTTGCAGAGAAAAAAAAAATAAAACAACTCCAAATGAAGGATTTGTTGTGAAAAAGTGAAGTTATAACAGGGTTCCAACAGTGCTGCCTGGCTGGAGAAAGGAATTAAAGCTTATTTACACTGGAAAAAGGAGGAATTAGTGCAGTTCAATCCCTGTGCCAGGCCAGCAGTGAGGGATGAGGGGAAATAGAGACAAGAGGGATTTATTATTAAATTAAAATCACTTAATTACTGCAAATGTTAAATATGCACTTTTCTGGCATTTCAAGGATGTTTTTCCCCTCAAATTACAATGAATTGTCCACTTGGAATTCCCCCTCCTCCGGCAGCGGGTAAATGTCAGCCCTAAATTAAAGTTAGCTGGGATCTGCATGGGAAAAAAGAAAAAAGATTTCATTAGAATCAATCAAGCACCTTTTATTGGAGTTCTCCGAGCACAGGGAAGCTGAAAGCTGGGGAGCTTTTCACAGCTCGGGGGCAGAGGGGAGCACCTGGCTGAGGCACCCCGGAACGGCAGCACCCCGAAATCACCATCCCTTGGATCCAGCCCCCATGAGCCAGGCATTCCCCTCCTGTGCTCCTGCTGGGGCTGTTTGGGATGGAGTCAGACCCAAAACTTCAATCCCTGGTTTGAACTCCTGTTGGAAAGGGAGGGACAGCCCCGGAATTCCCAAAGATATCGATTAGCAGCAGTGCCTCAGCCTGGAGAGGTGCAGATCAAACCCCTCCCCTGACGATTCCAGGGTTCTGGGACTGCAGCTTGTTCCCATTTCCAGTTTCATTTCCCCCGGCCCCGTGCCCCCCAGTCAGCCCTGCTGGTTTGCCAGGCCTTTTTTCCAGATGGAAAATGCGTTCCATATATCCCCCAGACTCCCTAAAATAGAGACAAAAGGCTCAGGCGGTGTCGGATTGCCGGGAATTAGTTGTAATTTGATTAGGAATGTCCCAGCGGGCTGCCCGAGTACACAGAGATCAGGGGGAATTAATGCCGTGATCAATTAGATCGCAATTGTTGGGGCCGGGCACCGGGGCTGGGATTGTCAGGGAGTTCTTCCCTTTAATCCTCTTGTTCTCTGCTTCCTTCGGAGGAGGCACAAAAGCTCCTCAATTAGGGCAAGGAGATAGTGCACATGGGGGGAAAATCCCGCTGCGGATTATGGAGCAGTCCAGGGGGGGATTGTCCTCCAGCTCGGCCCGGGGGAGGGACAGATCCCAAATTCCTGCCCTGCAGCAGCTCCTGATTAATTGTCTGCCCTCATCCCGGTGGGATCCCGGATTATTTGAGTCAAATTCAATTAATTCTCCGTGCTCCAGTCAGAATTTTGTACGTTTCCAATTCAATTCCCATTTCTGGGTGGAAAGCCATAAATTCCCAACAGTTCCAATGGCTGGGGCTGGAGATCCCTGCTGCCACATGGGAATTTGAGTGTTTGAGTCGGAATTTTGTACGTTTCCAATTCAATTCCCATTTCTGGGTCGAAATCCATAAATTCCCAATGCCTGGAGGTCCCTGTTCCACACAGAGTCCCAGATTCATGATCCTACTGAGGGATCCACACCGGGATCATCCCCAATCCCAGCAGCAACTCCCCTGGAAATCCCACCCTGTCCCTCTTCAATAACTCAGGAGCTGGTTTTTAACTGGGAAAAGAGGATCAGTTTGAACCCTCTTTCCATCAGTAACTCCATCAGCTGCTCTTGGAAAAGTGCTGGGATTTCCCTGGGATTTTGGTGCCACGTTCCCCTTTGCAAGTGGGAATAACTCAGGAATAATTTGGGAATAACTCAGGAGCTGATTTTTAACTGGGAAAAGAGGATCAGTTTGAACCCCTTTCCGTGAATAAATCCCTCAGCTGCTCCTGCAGGAGGTGCTGGGGTTTCCCTGGGGTTTTGGTGCCACATTCCTGTTTGCAGGCAGGAATAACTCAGGAATAACTCGGGAACTGATTTTTAACTGGGAAAAGAGGATCAGTGTGATCCCCTGTCCGTGAATAAACCCCTCAGCCGCTCCTGCAGGAGGTGCTGGGGTTTCCCTGGGGTTTTGGTGCCACATTCCCGTTTGCAGGCAGGAATAACTCAGGACTAACTCGGGAACTGATTTTTAACTGGGAAAAGAGGATCAGTGTGATCCCCTGTCCGTGAATAAACCCCTCAGCCGCTCCTGCAGGAGGTGCTGGGGTTTCCCTGGGATTTTGGTGCCAGTTCCCCTGTGCAGGCAGGAATAACTCGGGAATAACTCAGGAATAACTCAGGAGCTGGTTTTTAACTGGGAAAAGAGGATCAGTTTGAACCCCTTTCCGTGAATAAATCCCTCAGCTGCTCCTGCAGGAGGTGCTGGGGTTTCCCTGGGGTTTTGGTGCCACATTCCTGTTTGCAGGCAGGAATAACTCAGGAATAACTCAGGAATAACTCAGGAGCTGATTTTTAACTGGGAAAAGAGGATCAGTTTGATCCCCTTTCCGTGAATAAATCCCTGAGCTGCTCCTGCAGGAGGTGCTGGGGTTTTCCTGGGGTTTTGGTGCCACATTCCTGTTTGCAGGCAGGAATAACTCAGGAATAACTCAGGAGCTGGTTTTTAACTGGGAAAAGAGGATCAGTGTGATCCCCTTTCCATGGATAAATCCCTCAGCCGCTCCTGCAGGAGGTGCTGGGGTTTCCCCGGGGTTTTTGTGCCACATTCCCCTTTGCAGGAATGCTCCCCCAGCCTCACCCCCAGCTGGAGGCAGCCCCCGCTGGGATCCTGCAGGATTCCCTGCCCAGCCCAGGGAGGTGGCAGCAGCCCAGGTGGGGATTGTCACCGTCAGTAATTCATGGCAATTGATTATTCCAGGAGTGATTCCGGCCCAGGCCAAAGGAATTTCCCTCCCAAGCACTGCACGTGTCAGGCTGGGAGCCCAGGGATGAATATTTTAAGGACAACAACTTCTTTTTCCCCGTTTTTCCTGCCAGGACTAACCCAAACTGCAGATTTGCACTTTGGGAGGCTCTGTGACACTCGCTCCCAGCTGGAACAAAACAGTCCCAATGTGTTTAAAATTCCTCAGGAAATGGGAGCTCCCGACCAAGGACTATTTTTGGATGCTCTGCTCTGCTTTTCTGCAGAATTCCCTCTCTGATGTTTTATATTTCCTGAGGTGATATCCCAGATTAATAATTCAGAGCGTTCCCTCCGAGCCTGGCTTTGCCATTCCCTCTCTTAAAAGGGATTTCTTCTGTTTCCCATTTCCAGCCTGATCCCTGAGGGACAAACCTGAGCAGGGACAAACCTGAGCAGGGACAAACCTGAGCAGGGAAGGGACAAACCTGAGCAGGGACAAACCTGAGCAGGGACAGGACAAACCTGAGCAGGGACAAACCTGAGCAGGGACAGGACAAACCTGAGCAGGGACAGGACAAACCTGAGCAGGGAAGGGCTGAGCTTGTTCAGGATGGGACAGGACAAACCTGGCTGGAATTTGTCACTTGTCACCTGCTCCGAAGCCCCTCCCCAGGTCTCTGGAGTTGGAGCAGGACGAGCAGTGAGCAATCCCAGCCTCTCCTGGTACACAGAGGTGGGATTCTGACGGGACACCAGTCTGGCCGGCGGGAGGGATTGAGGGATTCTGACGGGACACCAGGCTGGCCAGCAGGAGGGATTCTGACGGGACACCAGACTGGCCGGTGGAGGAGTTTCCCCGGGCAGGGATTTGAGGTGGGGATGGCAGCAGAGCTCCCTCTGCCTCTCCCAGGTGACTCCTGGCAGCACAGAGCCGCCTCTCCTTCCCTTTGTGTCCCTGGGAGTTGTTGCCGTGCATCTCGAGGCGTTCCGGCAGGAAATTGCATTTGCATCTTGTGTGGCACAAGCATGTTGTGAATATCATAAAAACACATATGGTCAGAAAGGCTGGGAGAGAAGGCGATAAAAGTGACATTTAGGGAACAGCTTTGGGAAAGGCAAAACATGTTCAGGGAGCTGCTTTTGTGCAGCTCCTCCCCGCCAAAGATTCTGGGCTCTCACTTCAAAAAAGCTTTCTGCGGCAAACTTCTTAATTTTCTCACAAACTTCTTAATTTTTTTGCTGCAAACTTCCTTTTGTACTGACTTCTTTTTTTTTTCTCCCCACCTTCCTTAATTTTTTTTCCCAAATTTCCTTCTGCAAACCTTTTTGTTCAAGCTTCTCAATTTCTTTTTCCCTAATTTTTTTTTCCTAATTCTTTTTATGCAGACTTCCTCATGAATGTATTAACGTACTCATTTCAAACTGGAGAATTTCTCCTTTGCCTTTTGAGCTTGATATTCCTTTTGGAATATCCCGGCAGAAACTCAGGAGCCAACCTGTCGTGTTTCTGTGGCAGTTTTTGTGCAGCTCCTGAATGTTGAAGAGCTGGGGATGTTGGATGGAACGATATTTTAGGATGCTCAGAAATGGGATTTCATCCCTTGGGGACATCAGGAGGTTCATTGTGCAGGCTGGGCTGGATGGGAACATCCCTGAATTTTGCCTTTTCCCGGCTCAGTTGGGTTTATACTGGAATTTTGGCTAGCAGAAATCTGTGGCCATCACGAAATATTCACTTTAAACAAGGAAAAATCAATCACTGGGGAAAACATTTCCATGAAGAAGCAGGAAGTCTTTCCCTCAAATAAATCTCGCATAAAACTATTCCCAGATATATATTTTTTGGGTCATCCCAGAGCTGCCAGCGAGGTGGTTCAGCACGGGCAGGTCCATCCCCATCCCTGCGAGCCCTCGCCGTGCGCTCCCAGCAGGGAATCCATTCCAATTTTCCAGGGCTGTAAACTGCAACCCTTTGATCTGGAGCCTGTGCGCCAGCAGATCCGATGGGAGCGTGCTCTGCCATAAATCCTGCCCAAAATGTTCCTTTTTCCTCCCAACTGACGGCGCTGATTCATGCTCCAAAGGCGGATCCGCGCCTGCTGCCAAGTCGCCATGGCTCCCCTTCTGCTTGGAGCGCTCGGGAGGAGCGTCTACCGAGGGAGAGGAGCTGTGCATCACACACGGAGGGGGAGGAGAAGCCTCGCAGGCAGCTCCAGATCTGCTCTGACAGAGGCTTTCACTTCCCTGCAGCTGCGGGCTGCGCTTCCGGCCGCTCCGGGTGCGCATTTCCAGCGGTGCCTGCTCCGCATTCTGCTCCGTGCCCTGCGCTCCTTGGGCACGGGCACCCTGCGCAGGGATCCCCAGCGCGGGGAGGGGCTCCGGGAGAGCCGCGCAGGGCTGGGTTCCCTTCCCTCCCACCGGAGTCACCCCGAGGTCCGGGACAAGGTGAATCCCGGCGTTATCGCCTGGGCCGCAGCGAGGGTGCAATCCCTCAATGCCTCCCCCTTCCCGCTGCCCTGGCGCCCCGCCGAGCAGCTGGCGCTGCGGAGACACTCGGGAGAGAACGAGAGAGAGGAGGGGGGAGCCCGCGGGCTCGGGGAATTCACAGCCTGACAAAGTTGTGACTTGCAGAAGCGCCAGGGAACGGGGGGAAGCGCTCCCCTCCCCGCGCCAGCCGCCTTTTCCCGGCAGCTCCCAGGCCGGTGTCGTTGTTCCCCCTAGTTTCCACTCGGGGAATAGTTCCCTTTCCAGGCAGGGCTGGGAGAGAGGAGGAGAGCCGCATGGTGCCCCAGGTGTCCCGGGGGCGACGTGCATCCCTCCGCCGCTGCGGGCTGCGCTGCCCAGCGCCTCAAGGGCAGCGATTGTTGCTGCTCCCTGAAGGGGAGAGCGGCCTCGCCCGGCCCCAGCGCCTCCAGCCCCGCGGGAGCAGCGGCAGCAGGGCCAGGAGATCCTGAGAACAGGATTCACCACAGGGGCAGTGGCTCCTGCCTCCTCCAGGCAGCAGCAGTGCCTCCCCACTCTGCAGTCCCCCTGTCCCAGCTCCTCCTCCACTCCACTCCCCGTTCCCTCTGCTTAGCCCTGCCTTGTGTTTCCACACTCCCTTCGGATGCTGCTCCTCCCTGACTTCCCCCAGGTGTCACCTCGGGTGGAATTTTGGGAAGAGTGTCCCCAGCACCTCCCTTCCCACTTAATTCCAGCAGCTTTCACGGCTCCTATCCAAACAAAACTGCAGAAGCACCGACAATGTCCCCCTTTTCCCTAAAATTGCAGGAGGCTCCGAGCTCCTTCCTTCCAGCATGAGGAAGGAATGATAGAGGAGGGGAACACGAAGTGTCTTCTCCTGAGGAATTTGGGTGTTGTTGGATGGAAGAGGCAGACCTGGGGAGGGGTGGGGTGGAAGGAGACACCATCCCCTTATCCACAAACCCTGGAGCTCATTTGTGTCCCCTAGGGATTTCTGAATCTGGTGACTGAAGGGATGAGAGGCTGCTCCATGCCCATCCCCGTGGCACAGCCACATCCATTTTTAAACCAGGCCTTCTGTGCTCTCCTCCTTCCAGCTCCGTGCCTCCAAACGGAGGGAAGGATGTTCCCAGCCTAGTGGGATCAAAAAAACAAAAGTGCAGCCCAAACATCCTGGCAGGCAGGGCAGCACTTCCCTAAAAACTGCCTGCCACGGGCTGTGCTGGAATGGAGATGGGATTTAAAAACCAAACAAGAGTTGAAAACACCCAGCAATCCCTGAGGCAGCAGTTCAGGAGGGACAGGGACGAGGAGAGGCAGGTGTGGATGGGCTGGGATGAGCACAGGCACTGAGCTGGAGATCTGGGACTCCAGAGCTGCTCTGCAGCTTCCTGCTGCCCAAAAAGCAGCAGCAGTCTCTGGGCTGCTGTTCCAGCATTGCAAATTGGAACGGGATGGAAATGAGCTGAGAGAAATGCCTGAGAGGATAAATCCGGGCTGCATCCCAGGCCAGGGCAGTGGGCACGGGAATGTCCCCCTTCCCTGGGCTGGGAATCATCCAGGATGGAGATTTCCCCATGGGAAGGGTGCAATAGCAGGTTGGGAGTGTCCAGGGAATTCCTGCAGGTGGCACAGGGGACAAGCTGGTCTTGGAGCTCTTTTCCAACTGGAATAACTCTGGAATTTTGGGATCCAACCCTCATGCAAAGAGCAGGCGCTGTGTGATCCTGGGCGAAAATTCCAGTGTTTTCTTTGAGAGGCTGCGAATTCCCCTGGTGTTTTTTATTTTGCTCTTTCCCGGAGCAATCTCGTTTCTCCCTGGTGTCTCAGGACCTTCTCCCGGCCATCTGCCCCGTTCCCATTCCCCGTAATTTGGATTTTTTTGGAAGGGCGGCGAGAAGCTCCCCCAGCAGGCTGCAGGGAGCTGTGCAGTGCGTGAATTCCCGGGAGGGGACTGCGGCCCAGCCCCGTGCCCACAAAGCTCTTTGAGAGGCTCATAATGCGGCCATTGAGAGAGCACGGAGAGATTTGGAAATCTCCACATCTTGAGTCACGCCTTGGCAGCCGCCACCCCTGCACACATTTCCTTTTTTTTTTTTTTTATGTGCACTTTCCTTCTCCAGCTCCACAGACAAGGGACCTTTATCAGCTTGAACTTCATCTCCACCCCAGAAAAGCTGCAGCCCTGCCCGAGGAAACTTCCAGAAGGTTTCTTCATGTGGGGATTCAGAGCTTCCCGCTCGGAAGTTTGTCCCCCGAGCCTGAAATGGTTTGGCTGCAGCTTCCCCCGGGGATGTCAGGGCAGGATTAAGGGATCCATTCCAATCTCTCCAGCCTTTCCCTGTGCTCTCTGATCAAACAGCAGCTTTTCCCTCTGCAATTTCCATGTTCTGCTGTTGGCCAGTGCCGAGCACACCTCCACAGTACCCACACAGCTCCTGGTGAAGCAGAGGGGAAAAGGCTCCATGCAAAGCTTTTCCCGATGGGAAAGCCGCTCTTTCCATCCCCTCCCTTCCTTTTTTTGGGAATTTTGGCCGTGCCCCGCCCCCGGCTGGCGGCGGAGGCCGGTGCAGGTGGGAATCGTGCCGGGAATTGTGGAATTGCGGCAAAGCCCCGGGCCGGGCCATTGTCGGCATCGGGCACAGATGGGAGACACGGAGCCGTCAGAAAGGGGAAACCTTCTAATTGGGATGGTAAACAAGTTCACAAGGAGCCCATTGAGGCCAGGCATCGCCATGGAAACCGCCCAGCAAAGTCTGGGAATGAGGAAGGGACGGAGCGGCGGGGGCACGGCGGGAGTGAGGGCTCTGGATGTGCTCCGGGCGGGGATCCTGTGGAACACACCCGGGCTGCCTGCGGGGACTGTCCCATCGCTCCCACACCCGGCAGCGTTCAACCTCCCCCAGCAGCACTGGGGCATCTGGGGCTGCCTGAGCCGAGGAATCCTTCCCAGTGCCAGGAAATCCTGTCATCTTCCCGGCTGGGAACAATCCCCCCACTGCTAAGGTGAGAATTTGGACATGAGCAAACAAGCAAGTAAAAAGTCCTGCCATCAAACCGAGCTTGAGCAACTTTCTGCTCCACAAAGCCTGACTTTATTTTATTTTCTTTTATTAATCAGCTCCTTGTGTTTAATGGGATAGTTCTCCGCGTTCCGAGATGGATGCAGCAATTTTCCTGACTCCAAGAAAACGATAAAATTTGTTTATAGGCCCGAAGAAATGTTAAGGGCTTGGGGCCACTCAGAACAAATCTTTTTTAAGTGGCAGGGCTGCAGCCCAGGGCAAGGGACACCAGAAAGAGTTGGATACCTTCAGCTAATCGGGAATGGAATTTGGAATCTGAGCTGAGGTGGGCCTGAGCTGCCTAAATCAGGGGGAAAATGGGATTTTGTTCTCTGGGGTTACTTCAGACAGCAAAGGTTGAACCCAGAGTTTGCAATGAGATGCCTCCCAGGCCTTGCCCAGCTTTTTTGGGAATGCAGCTTGAAATGCAGCTGCTTTCCTGCTGGAGCTGCGGGGGTTGGAAGTGGAGAGACTTCCAAAAAGAGGCTGGACTTTTCCAGAAGCAGAGGGAGCACACGTGGGCACGGCGCTGCTCAGCCAGCCTAGATTTTCACATCCTCTCCCTCTGCACAGCAGCACCATCCATCATTTCCTGCATTCCCTTCCAATCCCAATGAACTGCTGGGACAGCTCTTCACTAATAACCAGCCACCAAGAGCTGGGAGATTTCATCGGTGCTGGCACCGTCCTCACATTACCCATATGGAGCCTCCTGCGCTGGGCTTGTGCAGCCACTGGGGTGGAACCAGCACGAGTTCTGCTCCTCCTCAGCTGTGGCATGGATGGGATGGTGGCAGCAAAAACCAGGGGCCAGTCAGGTCACTTCCTGCTGGCTTTGACCCTTGGCCATCGTTACCTGTTGGTGAGGTGGTACTGAGGGACAGATCAGATCAGTCCCTGCTGGGTTTGGGCACTGAGGGACAGATCAGGTCAGGTCAGTCCCTGCTGGGTTTGGGCACTGAGGGACAGATCAGGTCAGTCCCTGCCAGCTCTGCCCCTTTGCCATGGGAAATGAAGGCAGCAGTGCCCAGAATTGCTGTGGGGATGAATTTTTCAGTGCCAGCAGGGGCCAGGGTGGGACTGTGCTGGTCCCACAGAGAATCAGGGAATGGTTTGGGGTGGGAGTGACCTTAAAGCTCAGGCAGGTCCCCTATCCCGGCTTGTTCCAGGGTTGGGATGTGCCCAGCCATCCAAATTTCACCCCAAATCCCCCTGACAAACAGGTTGCAAGTGAACCAAGATGCCCTTTTTGGTGCTGAGGCTCCGTGGAACGGGACATTTCTCCTTCCAAGGCAATGAAGACGTTGGTTCCGTGGGAACAGGGGGAGTGTGATCCTGCTCTATCAATAATAAAACTATTCCCTTCCCATTCCATTATGGCTAATAATGAGTTATGGAGAGAGCCACCACGTCCTGTGCAAAAACAGGCGGGAGCTGGGCTGATTATTAGAGGCTCCAATCAAGAGATTGATGGCCAAAGGCAGCCTAATTAGTGAGAGTCTATTGGAGAGGAAGCTGAGCCCGCTGCTCCAGCACTGCCAAATGAAATTAAGGCCCAATTATTGATAAATGGGGAGTGCTTTGTGCTGGAGCCCGGCCTGCAGTGCAGGAAATGCATCTGTCACTCCTGCCCGGAGTCACTGGGCTGTGACACGGCCCCCTGTGCCTCCCCCTGCCACCTCTGGGGACACTGGGCTGTGACACGGCCTCCTGTGCCTCCCTCTGCCACCTCTGGGGACACAGGGCTGTGACACGGCCTGCTGTGCCTCCCCTGCCACCTCTGGGGACACAG
>VXBB01001192.1:52097-72647 GCA_013399915.1 Illadopsis cleaveri | reverse complement strand
ATCTCTAAATCTTCTGGCCATTAACTGTTTGATGGAAAACACAAAGTGGATTAAAAATTATTTATTCAATTACCAGAAACCGTAACAAACCAGCTACACTGGTCTACAGACCTTTGACTTTCACCCAACTGTCAAACAAGATCTGTAAAGTTTGTAGTGATTATATAAACTAGAAAAAAATACATTATTAATAGCACCTTAGCACAACAGGGACCATTATCTGACTCTTAGCAGTTGAGAAGTTCGTGTTGTTATCNTTGTCTCAAGACACAGATACCAGAGAAAGTTTTATTCTTATTATTTGTATTTTTTGTTAATTTTAAAGAATTCAATGAAATCTTAGATGTTATAAGAGAGCTGATTTTTACTTTTCAGTAGTAACGCACTCATTTGAAGAGATTTACCTTGTCCAGTTCAACTGCTCAAAACTATTGTGAAATGTTCACATAAATTCCACTATCCAAAAGTATTTGTAGAAGATATTTCAGGTCTATGATATTAAAAATTTTGTTGGATTTACGGGTAACATCATCTACTGCTTCCCAGCACTATGAATATTGCCCTTGCTGGCTTCAGGATTTAAAGGATTTAGCAGAAGCTTTATCACTTAACTTCAGCAGACAATCCTACAACAAAGAAAAGCTAGAGAGTCTGAATTTTTGCCCAGACTTTACATCTCCAATGTATAAATGCAGATATATAAAGATAAACAAACAGCTTCATACTCCAGGACTGTCTCTTGGATAATTTGTGAAAGTGGGATATTTTTAAAAAAATGTTTAAGAGTGCATAAGCAAATACTTAGCATTTTTAAAACTGCATTAGGATATATGTATGTGGGAATGTGAAATAAGAAAGGTTTTAGAAATTAGTTAGTATGGAACTGTCCTTTTGTACATTTTTTGATACATCTTCTTGTTCCAACCATGTTTTTCCCAAACTTCAAAGCAGACCAAGGAAGTTGCAATCTCCCCTCTGGAACAGCACTATTCAATTTTTGCCCGAGTCCAATTCAAAACAAGCAGTTTTACAGAAGGTTTTTGCCACTAAGTTTGGAAATACATACTAGTATAATTAAATTCTGATGGAAAATCTCTTATAAAACAATTCTGTGTCACATTAGCTGGGGAAAGAAATGCTTGACAATGCTGGCTGTTTCTCAGTTCCACTTGTGAGCACAACAGAATCTGTTAATCAGTGTGCACACTCCAATCTTCAACGCCAACCATGTGAGTTAAGCAAACACAGCTTTATATTTGCTATTTCCTACATGCACGTAACTTCCAGTTACACATATCTTCACTTCCTAGACCTGCACAGACTGTGCACTGTCAAAAACTTCTGGATGCTGAGGTGGTACAAAGTCCTAAATCCTGTGCCCTATTGTGAATTTTTCTACCAGCCAAACAGTTATTATTCAGAGACAAACAAATGCCATTTCAGCCTGACTTCCAGTCTTCATTTTCATAACACACATGAGTAGAGACTGTTAAAATAAAAGCTTATGATATCTGCATATGATATTTGTGTACTACATTTGTCACCACTAGTGAGGGACTAGATCAAATTTAGCATTTTTCTTCTCCGTGAAAGAGCCATATTTTTCAGCCTGATTTGTGTCCTAAGGCTCTGTTGCTATCCCAAAGTCTAGATACAAGGTCATGTGACACTTCAATGCTTTGGCAAAAATGACTTATGATGTAAAATGCTATTTTCATTTAATTCCTGCGTATTCATGTAATGCTGTTTACGTGTCTAAGTGTTTACGTGATATGCATTGAGCATGTCTTTCACTTTTGCAAAATGGTATTTATACCATTTCTTGCAGCTGACAGTCTTTGCTTTTGATTAACTTTTCTTCCAGCAAACCAGGTAAAATCTTGGTTGGGTGAACAGTGAGTGGTATGGTTTCATAACCTTTCATCTTATATTATTGTTTTAAAACACACTTCTTTGGGAAGCTAGGGAATTTGTTTTTTTCATAGACCAGCACACATTTCATAAGCTCCTAATGAGGAAAATGCAACTCATCTTTATTTCTCCATTTTTTGGTTCCATTTGCTCACAAAATAGCTATAACCAGTCATGCTACTTAAATGAGTCATCTCCTTAGTAAGCATAATGTTGCTGCATTTTCAGCAGTTTAATTTAAGGAGCAGACTGTAAATAGAGTGAAAGCTTTCCTCCACTACATGCTTCAATCTTTCATGTTCCAAGATGAGAGAGGGTTTTGACAAACAATTTTCCTCATGACATCCCAATGGGAAGATGTTACAAAAAATCACTATGGATCAGGTTGGATATTAGGAAGAAGTTTTTCACTGAAAGAGTGATTAAATACTGGAATAGTCTGCCCGGGGAGGTGGTGGAGTCACCATCCCTGGATGTGTTTAAAAAGAGACTGGATGTGGCACTTGACACCATGATCTAGTTGAGGTGTTAGGGCTGGGTTGGACTCAATGATCTTGAAGGTCTCTTCCAACCTACACATTCTGTGATTCTGTGATTCTGTATGATTCTGTGATCCAAATGCACAAAATTTCCTCTGTTCACTGTGGATTAACCCATACAGAAGGGTTTTGTCTGAAGAATGACCAAAATATTTGTTCTGTTATGACCAGTAGCTATAATACTGAACTTAAACAGAAGGAAAATAATTGTCCTGGAAGTCGACATGTTTTCTCACTGCACACCACAGCAGGAAAATCAGTAAAAAATTAGAAGAGGATTTGATAGCGGTGAAAGTCTACACCTTTGCTCTCTGCTAACCTCCTCTTGACTCCAAAGGCAAAGACTGCTTTCTCTTAAGAAAGAACTTCAGTAACATGTTTCTCATCAACCTCAGAAAGGTTGTGCCTGAAAACTAGAGTTACATGCACAATTATTTTAGCAAGAAACCAGCAATGTGTATTTTTTGCAGTTTCTAGAACCTGGACAAAAGATTTATCACTTTTATAAAGAAAGTCAATTGAGCATGACTGTAATATATTGTTCCAAGAAAACTTTAACTCAGCTAAAGTGAGACTGGGTAGGAAATTTAAAGAGAAGCAATTCTTGTTGTCAGTTTTAATGAATGATATTATGCAATAACCAAAAACAAAGGGAAAAACAAGATTAGTGATGGCGCAGAAAACATCCTTCCTACTAAATTATCATGACACTGCAATCTTTGGCTGTGAAGTTAATTTCCTCAGTAATTATATTCTCCTCAGAAGTACAAGCACTCAGAAATGCCTACTGGTATGTTTTCCCCAAGGTATGATAAAAATCAGATTTTTGGTGCAACAGTAGAATTGCAGGGAAAGGAGGAGAACCTCTTGTTTCCCTGTTCTCAGGACCTAAAACATGTACCTATGATGTCCAGATTCCATACACAGAGTGTGCCTTTTTACTGTAATATTAATAACAAAATTGTTCTCAGAAGCTATCAGTAGCATCCAGTTAGCCAAAAGGGTCATCCTGGAAGGACTCAGATGAGCTTCTCAATTACCCTAAATCATTTTGTCCCTTAGAAAATGGAAAGAAAATACAATTATTAAAAATTTAATTTCTGTTCAGATGTGTGCACAGAATATAGACTATAATGCCAAATTATTTTTAAGTGCAATTTGTCACCAGAAGCACAAACCCTAATCCTACGTGAATGCTGTCTTTGGGAAAAGAAAAAACAACTCACTCATTATTTGTCATAGCCATCGTAACCATGGCTCAGAGACAGTGCTGCTTCTCCAAAATCACATTTGTAGGGTTACATCTTCAATCTTGGATCTCTGCCACCGAGATTTAGACACTATAAAGACCAATACATGTGGGCACAGAAAGATTTCTTTTGCAAAACTACACCCCAACATGGCTCTGCAGCCACAGTTACCCCTGTTCCTTGTGGCAAGCCCTATCATGAGAATAAGGCTCAGATATATTGCTGACAAAGAGAGATGGTATTACTAAGAAACTATAAAGTATCTTCTCATTTATGGAAACTCAGAGAAAATTACAACCCCAGGTCAAAAAGTTTTGGACCTAGGGGCCAAGAAAAACAACAAAGAAAAATAAAGGTTAGTACGTACATATGAACAAAAGACAGACTTGTGGAAGGGCAAAATTTAGAGCCGTGTCACTGATCCCACATTTAATGATAAAAGTATCGTCTGAGGATATTCATATCCTGTCCCAAATAAACAGGTCACACTGAACAGTTCTATAAGACATCCTGCCTTTTGTGGCATCAGATCCAAAAGTCGTGCAGCCTGACAATTATCTGCAGTGCTCTCCACACAGATTACTGTACTGGGTCAAAAGGAGCACCTTGAGCTGTTGCTGACAGGAATGTAACAAATGTAGATGTCATTAAAAAAACCCCGAACAAACAGCCACACAACAAAACAGAAGTGTTATGGAATAATACCTCTTACATTTGTTTGTACAACTCCTTTTTGGTCAAGATCAAATGTTCAACATCACTCACTATTTTAGTGTGAGTATTATGTGGTCGAGCACATAATGAGATGAAGATTTTTCATATAAATGCCATTATTTCCTTATGGTGGATCTCTACAAATGAACAAACAAAACTTTCTTAATTTATAAAGGGCCCATTTTTATGCAAGGAAAGCCTTATAATTCACTAGACAAATAATTTATATCTGTTTTCCTGAGGCTTATGGTAAAAACAACAGAAGATTCATTGAAATCCTTTCAGTACTGTTTGAAAATGTCAGCCTGTCTTCTTGCATGCTCTGGCAGTAGGGTAATGTCCTGTAACCCAGCATTAATGTCAAAAAAGAAATTGTATTTTAAGCTGTCTGTTCAAAGACTCCCCAGAGGCTCCAGCAATACAATGGTCCTAACACCAGATTCCAGCTCTAGAGTCTATAATACAAATCTTAGTAACTAATTTAGTAATTAGTTTTCCAGTTACTTAGAAAACAAGAAGCAATTCTAAACTTGTCTACACACTGAGTAGTAAGGGGTGGCCACATCTCATGTCAAGGAAAGAGATCACTAAGAAAATTTTGAACTTACACATGTAGTTTATAGCTACACTTAGGATATTTATTTTTTATTATATTCTTGTCATCTTCTTTACCATGCGTATGTATATGTATATGTATATGTATATGTATATGTATATGTATATGTATATGTATATGTATATGTATATATGTTTATGCAAACCAAAAAAACTATCCCAGTTATGGGGTTTGCTGACTCTATGTAGTAACAAACAATAATTTAACAACACTTTGGAAGACAAGGAGTGAAAAAAATCATAAAAAACCATTACATAAGTTAAATACTGAGATGGAGCTTTTGATGTATGCAACTTCAGCATATTTCCATCCCATCTTATACCTAATTTTAAATCTAGTGTTCAGTTTGATCTGACTTGCAGTGTCTAAACTCTCTGAAAGTCTGTTTTCTTTACCAACCACTTTATCACTTTGATATTTTCATCTTAATATCTTAACGTTTTCCCCATTCTAAACCATTTTCATAATATTCAGCTAATGTCTTCTCATGAAATATTTCTGAGTATCATTCAGTCACACTGTCTTATTTTTCATGCTATTACAAATGTTTCAAAAGGGTCAAAGTACATAAAAATAAATATACACTTTTCTAAAAAGAAAATCAATAACATTTTAAATTAGTGTTGATTTTTTTAAAACATTTTTTTTCCAAATGGATTTTTTTTTTTAATATGAACTGTTCTAACTTGACAAGCAACATGTGTACTTTGGAAGAAAGTGAAGAATAACAAGTTGGGGCTGGAATTGACAATTGCAGGACACCAGAGAAATTTCAAGAATATTTTGTCTCAAAGGAGAACATAGGCTTTGGATATGTCCTGTACATAAAGACTGCTAGGGATTACACCTAAACAAAATTCCAGGAATTTCATAAAACAAACAGAGACAGCTCCTTTCCCCCCTGCCAGCTGCAAAAACGAAGGTCCCAATATGCCCCTGTATCATGTGTCATAAAAGAACACACACATGACACAAAAGACATATTCTTTTTTGATTTCCAAAGATCAGTAGCACAAGAAGACACTGTCCTACAGTGGGAACAGGAAGCATCCACTAAGATCTAGTTCTTGGCAACCTGATAGCTCAAAGGTTTTTATTTAAAAAGAAAGAAAGAAAGAGAGAAAACACATAAAGCTGTGTGTATGTATTTTGTTTTTATTTTTCCAAGATTTTTCTTAATGAATGAAAAGTTGCTCTACTACTTGGAGCCAACTCTGAATCTAGCCAAAACTTTCCCTTATTTAAGCCCACTGCAGGAGGGGTAGTGGTCAGCAGAAGCACTGTTTTCTAGTTGTCATGCATTATAAAGACTCTCTTGCTGTAACATGTCTAATCCAAATTGCCTGTGGTTTTGCAAGTCTTCTAATGTAATGCCTCACCAAGACTGAAGCCAGACGGTGTGCAGAAAGCCAGATTGCACCTCTTGCTATAAATACTGCCTTTGTTTTTAATTTGCACTCCTGTCAAATTATATTTACCCCAAACTTGTGAATTTATTGACAAAAAAATTCACCTCTATCCTTTCCATACTTGTTCCTAGCTTGCCCTACCACAGAGAGCCTTTGCTTTATGAAAACATTCAGAGATGTACTGGCTCCTTCAATGAATAAAGGTGAAAACAGGCAAAATGATAGGGGATATGTCTATATTTTTCTTGTTTATGATGGTCTGAGTTGATGGCACATATTTCATTGAATTCCTAATTCCATTACTTTCTTACACAGGCTGTTTATATTTGCTCATTAATGAAACAGTATCATGACTGAACATGTGGCAGCCACAGTAATTAGCAAAGCATCTCCTTCTATTCTTCAAAATGTCGTCAAAACCCTTGTCAGGAAACAAACTCATTTTCAGTCTCTGCTGCCATTTACAGGGTTTCAGGCACTGATGATAGCTTGTCTGCTTAGTTTAAAAGAGCTCTTGATATAACAGAACCTGACACTGTTTACTTCAGCCTATTATGCCTGCTGCATTCACTGAATGCTTCAGTGGAAAAGAAAAATCGAAAGAAAGCTACTCATTGTAATGCCAGCTGCTTTTTAAAAAAAGGAAATCAATTTTTGCTTGAGCTCAGAATGTACTCAGCAGGCCCAGAGTGACCCCCACTTCTGATATCAACAACAAAAGAATCTGCCTGCGTTTTCCACAACAATCACAAAACAGCTAAAGAACACTGAAAATGTAAGATAGTTTCACCCTATTTTAAGTTCAAATTGGTAACTACAAATACAGACCGTATCTCAAATTTGAAAAACTGCTATTTCACAGGTTGCATGTAGAAATGTGATGAGAATCAAGTGCATTTTTGAGCATATTACTTCATTAAAAATTACTTGACAGGACCATTTTAAGGCTGAATTTAAGTTGCATTTGGTATTTATAACTGGTATCACAATGACTGTCTGTACTGACAATTCATTATTTTAAGGCCAGCTTGTTCCTAAGTTGTCTAATTATGACAATGATCACAATGTTTTGCACCTTCATGACAGCCTGACATCTATGTCATTCAAAACTTCTTGCTTTACTGAATATCAAACCAATATCTTTCTCTTAACATAAGTTTTTATATAAACTTGTTTGCATAGTGTGAATGAGACTGCATAAGACTTATCATGAGACTAATCATTATACTATTATCATTACATTATTATTACTATTACTCTTGGCAATATATATACTCTTGGTAATATATACTCTTGGCAGTGTATCCAAGCACAGACAAAAATCAGGGCTGTGCTGTGCTAGGGTATGTAGAAATGCAGATCTGAAAAAGTAGTCCTTGCACTAGAGACTTTATAATTTAGACAGCCAGAAGTCAGCAAAGCTCACAAAGCTCCTGGATCAGCCTACTGGGTACCTCTGTTCTGTGGTGTTCACTAAATTCATGAGGATGACAAAATATCAAAGTGAATCCCCCCATCATCGAGCATCTTGGCTCCTATATTTTTGTCTTTTGTTTCTGGCTAGGTTAGAGAGATATCAAAACACTTTCAATTCTAGAGAATCTTGCACAGAAATGAGAAAAAGAAGAAAATGCAAACAACCCAATTTTTTCTCTCATATTCAGAAAACAATGATTTTATCACTTTATGCCTTTAAAGCCCCATGCAGTCTTTCCAGCGGTTCAGTGTGGTTTATTATGCACAGAGAATTTGCTAACTTCCATGGTGTCTACCAGCGCTGATACTTATACCCAGAGTCATGCAAAAATATTACAAAAGTAAATCACCCTCACCTTTAGTGACCTACGTCACCCAGTTGTCTAAGTAACTCTGTGCTCACCTACCATCAGCTGAGAGTAACAGATTAGATACATTTCACCCTAAAGGCAGTTATTTTAGATGTCCACTGTAGGTCAAGATGAGTAGCACCCTAGAAGGATCTATTTTTCTACATTAGATGAAATAGAGGTTTCCTTGCACCTGTATGCTTTGACAGAATTTAGATTTATTTTCTCTTGTTCAGTTATTTATTTAATTCAAAATAGAAATAATTTCTGCTAGATGTATGTAATTGTTGGGAGTGCCCTGTATATTTTTGTCCACGTTTTCTTAATATAATGAAAAATAGGTGTTTAAATTCAGAAAGGTAAACTCTTGACCTTTAGGTTAAAAAGTTTAGTAGTTTTTCAACATAATATTTAGAGGTGGTGAAAAGATACACCAAAGAGTTGGGTATTCAGTTTTTGTCATCTTTGTCTGTCTCTCACTTCCTTCTTTATTTTATTGAAATAGCAGAGAAACAAAAGAATCAAAGGCCAATGTCCACAGACTGAAGCATAATGCTTTTCATTTTCTTGTTGCTAAAGAAAAAAAAAATTGCAAAGGGAAACATACTTGGACCTATTTTATCCCCTTTTTCTTCACCTGAATTAAACTATTTTCCCAGAAGTGACTGGAGCATATGTTACTGAGTATAACCAAAGAGTCCTGTGAGGGTTAGAGGTCTATTCCACTGTGTAAAACAGTCTCTCTAGGCTTTCACAGTGGAATTAGAAGAATGGGTTTAAGAGCTTTTGGCATCTCTGGAATTCACAAAAAATTATTTCAATGGTGAGCAGGAGGGAATAAAAAAACTAAGAAAGTAGAAAATATCACAGAAAATGAAATATATATGAGTGCAATGAATGGGCAAGAACCTCAGTTATTAAAAAAAAAAGATACCTGGGTTGGGTTCACAATTAAATTCCTAGATACTTGTCCACCAATTTCATATGCTTTCCTGTACAGTGTTTGGACTGGCAAGAAATAATTAGGAAGATAAGCCATTTGATACCATTTAATGAAGAAGACCCAATTCCAAATTACAGAGGATAAATTCCTAGGAAACTAGTGACTACACACAGTCTCAGAAATGTTTTTTCACTTAGTTTGTAGTCAAGATAAAGAGCAGCTGTACTCAGCTGTGCTCAAAAGTTTCTTCCTGTTTCTTCCTATTTTAAGTTACAACAGTTTGGCCATCTTCCATAGGACCTCCTAGATGATTCTGAAATGCGCTTGAGGAACTGGAAAGGGGTTTTTGATGAGGAGGTCAAACATCTGTTGGGGTGTTCTGGTTGTGCCTGAACATTTTTAATGGTATTATTGCTCTCGCTTTCACAAAACATGGGTTTACAGTGCTTGAAAATCTGTTAATCTGGTGCAAAAACAATTATTTTACCTAAAGAACAAATGACCCTAGAAAACAGGATGAATGAGGAAGGAAAGAAAAGATGGGGGAGATCTTGTAGGTATTGCATGAGTTAATTCTCAGGATGTTTCCTACCTTGCTCATCCGTAAATCCACAAATCACTGCCATCATTTTTAATCAAACAGTTGTAAGCAGAAAAACTCGAGAAATTACTGTCCCTAAAACTGTCAGGTACCAGGAGATCTGTTGAAGACAAAGTCTAATTCCTTTCTTATCTTCCAGTGAATGGCAAGAATGTTGTTTAGGAAATGTTTCCTTAGTCTGTGCAGGGTGCACCCATGCCTTATTAGGAATATGTCACTGAATAGGCTTGACCTTACAGGCTGCATCAATTTTCAGCCAGCTAATATTTTACAGATATTAATTTTAATTTTCTCATTAGGTTTGTTTCTGGCTGTGAGTTTGCCTGTTAGTTAGAAAGTCATAGGAGCTGGGCTCAAGATAGCAATCCTTTTATTTTTACATGGGGTAACAAAATCTAGTTAAAGAAGGAGGTCAGAATTCCTGAATTTCTCTTTCCCTGCTTTTTCAACAGATACAAAAATATTGACAATCAAATCAACTCAGTGCAATTTCACTAAAACTCTTTTACCATGCAAAAGTAAACACAAAACTTTGTGATGACAAAAGGAAAAAGTTACTTTTCCACTTTGGTACTTCTCTTGTCCAGCTGCGACTTTATAGAAATATTTGAGACTTACCTTCTGCCCAGAGATGATAACAGTCTTCAAAAACCCAATTGAATCCACATAATGATCTAAGAAAAAGGGTTTTTTAAAAAGTCTTAATTTGATCAAGTGCTTTTTGAGACACAGCAGACTGTCACCTGAGGAGACCAGTTCTAGAGCATTAGAGATTAGATTATATATTGTGTGAAAAATACTTCCTTGAGTTTGTTTTGAATCTGGTGTTTTTCTTTAATTTCTATTTTATTATAAGGTCAAATTGTCTATTAAAAGAAACAGAAACTACTAATTTCCTATTCAGTTTCTTTATGCCACACAGCTTTAATGAATCTCTACAATTTTTCTGGCCTCATGGACCCATTTGCCGCTTTTTTTCAAGGTGTTGACCCATGTAATCTATTTCTCATGAAGGAAAATTTTCATACCTGAAATGCCACATAAAGAACCCCACAACTAATAATAGTTGTTAGAGCGGTATGTATTTATCGACGTCAAGATGCGTGGGGAATAATTTCATGAAAGACATTCACACCCACCAGGGAACTCGCCCCCCTTATTATTCCTTGAGGTCTTACATATGCATGACATTCCACAGACCCCCTTCATACCTATTCATTCCCTGACCCTGCCCATCCTCGCTTGGTATGGTAATTAACTCCACGCCCTTCTGGGCGTGCTCAGTCCTTAGTGGTAGTGGTCTCTGGTTGTGGTGGTGGTCTCTTGACATTCACCTCTTCACCTTTATCTCTCCCATGTGTGCTTTGGCCCTCTTGGCACATTTTCAAGGGAATATATCATCTTAGAGTCCGTGTTCTTCTCTTTATCTGTACCCTTAGCCCTGTTACTCTGTTGTTTAGCCTAGTTCTTATGCCGAAGGTTTCCCATACTTGTGGTGCTTAAATATATGCAAAAAGGTAACAGACACAGCATTCAGTGTTCACTAAATGCCATCTTGTATATTCTAAAACACTACTTGGAATACCTTCTAACATACAGTATATGTTCCGAAATCTACCATAAAGGATCAGCTGGGATTTTTCAAATCTATGTCTCAATACCTTTGCTCATTCTTTGCTCAGTCTAGTCACATTAACAGGTGTCTCTCAGACTCTAGATAACGATGCCCTGCATTGTCATAGTTGACCATTCTCCTTGTACTTTGGAAATGAGTGCTTCTGCAAGAAGAAGAAGAAGAAGAAGACACAATTTTAGTGAACTTTTCAGGGGAAGAAGTAAGAAGAAGAGCATTTCTGAGCCAGGTGTATCAGCCATTTTAACTTCAGCCTAAGAAAGGAAGAAAACAGACAATCAAGAGAAGAGGACAGATTAGAGGGAAATAGGAGAGCATTATATGAAATAAATTATTAAGCGGTTAGCAATTATGCTTCTGCTGCAAGTTAGAGATACTAATTTAAGCCTCAGATCATGACAGATGGTAGTAATACACATTTCCATAACTTTTTCCTTCTGGTACACCTTAAGTGTTTTCAAAAAATAAAATAAGTTATCTTGATGATTACTTAACTTTTGCAAATGAGAAACAGAGGGTGTCACACAGGTTCTGCTAATCTTTCTTTGATGTAGTGGAGACTAGCTGTTTGTCTTCAAAGGAGAGAAATGAGCTCCTCCTCAGCATAGCTGAGAGAAGCTCAATGGAGCCTCTTGTTCCATACTATTCTCAAATGGAGCCTGACTCTCAGCCAGTCAGAGTTAGGGGAGCCTAAGGTGGTTAATTCTAAAACCAGGTATTTGGGAAAGCAGGTGAATTTTCTTCAAACCTTTCTCACATAAGGTTTCAGGCAAGTCTGCATATTAAACAATCATAGAATTAAATCATCCTGAGACGAAAGCCTCAGACCAGTTACAGTACTGGGATTTTGGATTTCTGATTATCTATGAAAAATAAAGCACTTACAGTATACTGCATTCAGATATCTCATTCTGTTCACTGGGATTTGGTGCATGTAAGGTACTAACAAACAGTTTCTGCACAGTTGCACAATTACAAGTGTCTTTTGGAAAAGAAAAAAAAAAGACAGTATTTACACATATATACTGACAGTGCAAATGCAACCTACCTGCTGTTCATTTTTAATCCACTCATTGCCTGGACACTCAGAGAAATGGCAATTGTCTTACATGAAATGTTACTTCTGCTCACCTGTGTGCAAATGCTTGTTCCTGAGCTGCAAAGAACAGAGTAAGAGTACCTCAGATCGTCACTAAATTCCAACTGTAACAACTGCTTGTATACGTGTCATCAAAATAAAAATTTATTTGAACAGGCATATTTCCATGCAGTAAAATATCTTTTCAGGTTTTTTCTTTATGTATCATGAATTCTATGCTGTATGAGACATATTGTCAAAAGTTTTGAAATTTATTCAAATTCATGTTCTTATTTACAAAACATGACCATGACCATTATGAGTTATTATCAGATAAAAAAGATGAGTTTCCTTTTTTTGTTCTCTTTGGTTAGACCTGCTGGGTATAGACATGGTTCAGCCTGGAAAATAACACATCATCTCTGAGAAGTTCCTGTTTTCTTCAGGCTAAAGCACTTAAATGTATTTTGAGTTTAAGGGTCTCCATAAGTCAAGCTGGATTTATTCGGTGTGTGTGCATTGGTGTGATACATAGTAATTTAATTGTCATCTGATTTCTTGTCACTTAATAGAGATTGCAAATGTATTGATTTTTTTAATCCTTTTGCAAAGATTTGGCATTCTTACACGGATACCAGTGCCTTGGAGGAAAATACATAATATAGTTCCATCATGTAGTTATTCTCATTTGGATACTAACCATCACAATGACTGCCCTGATAATTCAGAAAAATGACTCTGAGCACAGAATCATCTCAGTAAGGAGACCTAAGGACTAACAGGACAAAGAAGTAGGATAACCTTACCAACACAGTCTTTCACTTAGCTTTGAACTAGCTGTAAATTTGGTTTAATATTTGTTTTCCCAGAATGGGAGGAGGTTCTGGGAGTGCTCTTCCAAGCCTCACATCAACTCCACAGATTGTATTATATTTTCACACATGAAAGAGATTTTTCTGTCATTAGCTAGTAAGTCTGTAGCTAAAAAAACCAAGCAAATTTAATGGTTACTATGACTACAAGAACTCAATCTTAAGGTGCTAACATTTAAATTAACGATTTCAAAATCCTTTCAAAGTCTTTCTGTTTTATCATTAACAAGATGTAGATGGATGAAGAAGTGATAAAAAGATAAACTTCAATGGAATAGAGGAACAGAGGTCTGCTTGGAGTTGTATTTAAACTTATATCTAGGGGGTTGTATGACAGTTTTATATTTTCAAATCCTGGATGAAGATGGAAATCATTAAGAGGCAGACACTTAGCAGTACTTTCATTATGAGAAGAGAAAATATTTTAGGTTTTTTTTCAAGTTGATTTTCAGTTCTTTTCTCCATGTGGATTCTCATTTTTGAATTAGTGTGAGGCAGATAGATATTTTAGAAGTAATGCAGTACAAAGTACAGAAGTTATTATTTTTTTAATATGGCTTATTTTCTGCCGAGTCAGCTCAGGATAGGATGAGGACTCGGGAGATGGGAGTAGTCAGAGGTTAAGCTTGTGGCTGGGAGAGGAGCAGGGAGGCAGAGTCACCTCTATGCACTGCTAGGTGGTCTCAGACCATCCAAGGCACCTGAGTTTCCCCTGAAGTGCAGTTTGAAGGTGTTGACAATGGGACAGGATGATGTGACATGGAGGAACAATCTTCTCTGCAAGTGAAACTAGTTCATGTTCACTGCCATTTGAGGAGCAGTGTCAGACCACACTCTAAGATACATCTGAGTGTGAAAAAGCCGTATGACAAATGTTGTCTTGTGCAAAGCAGTTGAATTCAGTCTCTAGCTCTTCCAACATGGCCTTTTTACATTTATAAAATACCAAGGCCAAAAAATGTCTTCACCAATTTTGCTACACGCAATGCCTCAGTAGAACAAATACAATCAGAGCTTTCAATGGAATACTATCTAGAAATAACAGGGTAAAAGAATTCAAATATTTATAAATAAATGTAAGGGGGTGAGTATAAAAGACAATAAGGAAAATGACAAACTTAAAGAAGAAAGAAGATTGGATCTTAAAATTTTAAAGATGTTCTTACCAGAGGAGTTTAACTTCCTCACCCAAAGAATTTGAACTGAATGCAAGGAGACAGAAAATGTTGTTCATGATGAATGTCTTTTCTTTTAGCACCTCAGGGTAATGATTTTTTTTGTGAAATAATAAAATGCAATATTTATTTGGACCAAAGAGCTTTCACCACAGTAGAAGTCTGAATCTTAAGATTTGCTTGGCATTGATGTGAATGTCATTTGACTAGAAAATTCATTGTAATTCAACATTAACCAGTAAAATGTATTAACAGTTGAAATAAATAGGAAGAATTTGATATCTTCTGGCGCATGCTTAATTTTCTTTCAGCCAAGGTTTTAATACTCTCCTTGCAGGGTCTTTTTTTTTTCCTTCTGAATGATCAGCGGAGCACAGGAGCCGTTGAAGGAAACAGACTGTCTGCATTTCTTAATACTTACTGTTTTGTTCTCCCAAATCAGTTTAAAAGCATACTTCTGAGCTTCATTCACATTTTTAATAAATATAATAGTAGACATATTATGTACTTGCTTTGCTTAATGATATCCTGTCGGAGTCCAGGGCTCCCCTCTGGGGGCCCTGGAGGGTCAGGGACCTTGGCAGAGATGTCTGGGACCTGAGCAATTGGGTTTGAATCCTGGACAGGGGGGTGTGGAGCCAGTCCAGGGGGGTTGGAGACTCTGGCACAGAGCCCAGGAAGACACTAGCTTCGATTTCAGTCCATGGGAAAAACTCCAACATTGAGAGAGAGGAATTACAAACCACAAAGGTGTGAGTGAAAGTAGTTTAGCTTAGCACAGGGTGGAAAATTATGTAGTTTTGGGGTTTTAGAATGGAGTTGAATTGGGACAAGATGGAGCATTTAGGGCAGTGCCCTGAGTTCTTCTCCTCCCCCCTTGGTCTCCATCTTCTGAAGTGATGATGGCACAAAGTACCTTAAGGGGATTGGGTCAAAGTAGAAATGACCCTTTTAGTGTTGGTACATAATTGTAATTAAGAGACGTAATTATCTGTATAAGAGGACAGTGACACCCCATCGACGGACAGTCACCTCGTGTCCTCGCCACTGTTCAGATCTCGTCCGGGCACAGAGAAAATTGTGAGATATGAAATAATAAACGACACGAGAAACATTGAAAAACAAGACCTTGAAGACACCGCTCTTTCTTGCGACATGGCTCAGGGCTTTCAGAGGTAAAAGACTCTCTCCCACCTGAATCTCGGGTGAAAAACCTAACCCGAGAATATCCCAGTAGGTCAAATGTGTACCCTTTTACAGCACCTGACAAAAACCCCAGGAGTGACCAGAATTATTGTTACATTTGCACAGGCTACAGCTGTAAAATATTAAAAACAAAAAAATCAACAGCAACTTAAACAAGGGCTAAGGGGAACAACCACCCTTTACTGGATACAGAGGGAAGTACCATTTTCTTTGCCTCAGTCCTTGTCCTCTGGGCACCCAGGCCCCAGAGCTGGAAGACATTTACAGGAAGCAGAACAAAGCTCCCATAATTCAGGTGGAAATCCAGGTGGATACACAAGTCCAAGGGGTTGGAAGGGGTCTACCCATGGGTATTGAGGGGGCTGGCAAGAGAATCACTTTCAATCACTTGCCAGTATGGGCAAATGGGAACGTCACAGCTGACTGCAGGCCACCCAGTATGGTGTCCATCTACAAGAAGATTTGGAAGGACGATCTGGGGCATTGCAGGCCTGTCAGCCTACTCTTGGTTTTGGGGAAGTTCATGGAGCAGATAATTTTGAGTGCTGTCACGTGGCATGTGCAAAACAAACGAGGTGTCAGTCCAGCCAACATGGGTTTAAGATAGACTGCTTGACCAGCCTGATCTCCTTTTATGACCCACTTAGCTGATGCAGAAAAGGCATTTGATGTGCATATCTGGGCTTTTGTGAAGCCTCTGACATCACTTTCCACACATTCTCCTGAAGAAACTGGCTGCTCATTTCTTGAAAATGTGCACAGTATACTGAGTGCAAATCTGCCTGGATGGTATATGGTGAAGAATGGAGTTACATCCAGCTGGCGGCTGGTCACAAGTTTTCCAAAGCGTTCACCAGGGCTCAGTATTGGGGACAAGCAGCCCTGTTCAATATCCTTATCCATGATCTGGATGAGGGGATGGAGTTCACACTCAGTCAGTTTGCAAGTGACTCCAAGGTGGGCAGGAGTGTTGATCTGCTGGAGGGCAGGAAGGCTCTGTAGTGGGATCTGGACATGCTATATCAGTGGGCTGAGGCCAACTGCATGAGGAAGGCAAATAACAAAGTAAGTTTTCAGGTCCCTTTGGTTACAGCAATGCTAGGCAGTGCAATTGGATGGGGCAGAGTTNGGATATTAGGAAAAAATTCTCCATTAAAATTCTGGTGGGGAATTTGAACAGCCTGCCTGGGGATGTGATGGAGAAAATATGAATGGAAATGCTAAAAAAAGCATGTGGATGTGGTACTTGGGACATGATTTAGTGACAAACATGGCAGTGGTAGGTCAGTGGTTAAACTAGGTGGTCTTAGAGATCGTTTCCAACCTTAAGGGTTCTACAATCTTTCCTTTAAACTGATGGAAAAGATGGGGATTAAAAAACCATCAGATTAAAAACTTGTACGAATAAACTTGCAATAATAACATTTTATTATTTTATAATTATTTTAAGTTTTAGCCTATCTCACACCTTTGTGTTAGGGTTTCTCTTCTTCCTTTTCTGCCTTTGGCCTTTAGAACAATATTCTGAAACCAAAGGGATGTCATGCAGTCAGGTGTTCTCCTTCCGTGATTGCATTATCAAATCCAACACAGTATCAAATTAGACTCTAGAATAGGAAGTCTCAATGACTTAATATTTTTCAATGTTTGTAATTAGTAGCTTTCTAAAAGACAAACATCCATACCTCACTTTTAGATCTCATAAAAGCATTTTTGACATAAAAGAATTATTTCCTTTGGCTTAAAAACTGGTAGAATTTGGTAGACTTGTAAATATATGTACTGTAAACTGTATATTTGTAGCATGGCAGGGATAGCACTGCCTCCCCTAGCAGTCATAATCTTATCTCAGTGTTAACTCAGATGAAAAATTAGAAAGGAAATAAATTTGTGGCAACTACAGTTTTATTAGAAAATCCATTTCAAATACGTGTATGCAGTTGAACTTTCAGGTTTACTAACATTTTGCTTTTGATAGCATGTACTATTCCTGTACTAAATCTCCTTTGTTTCTCAGCTGCATTCTCTGCTTTATTTCAGCACAACATCTGTCTGTGTTCCTTATAGCATTCGTCTGTGAGCACCAATGCTTCACCTATGCCCAGCTGTGACACTGGAGCTGTAGACTATACAAGTAACTCACAGCATCATGTGGAGAAAAATGGGAGAGGATAAAGCCTCCTTGCTAAATTTGTATGGACTTATAATAAATTTCTCTCCTTTCTGAGTTCCTGCACTTAGAGGAGGATGCTCTAGTGTCCTAGTACTAGAACAGTTACCTCGTCTGATCTTAGGCAAGCCAGTTGCTGTCATTCAAAATATCACAAAAACCCACCACCACCACCAAAAAACCAAAACCAAACCCACAAAAAACCCAACTGTTTTTTAAGCTTCTGCACTGATCACTGGGGATTTACTGCCAAATTTATGGGAGTAGCAAAATTGCGCACTATATTCATTATGCTGTAATATTTTGTCTAAGTAGATACTGAAGTATCTTGAAAGCTGACAATGGCTGTCCACTCTCCAGCTACTTAACAGCAAAAATAGGAAAGTACAAGCTTTCCTGTCTTCCCATGGGTACCAGGAGTATTTACAATACATTTGAAAATACATACATGAAGGGTTCAAATGTTACGTGGAACAAATAGAAACTCAAGTTTTTATAACACTAACAGGGCAATAAACTACTGTATTTTAGTCAGACTTCATTGTTCTTTTTCAGTCAAAATTTTACACTGACATCCTGTCACACTGCCTCTCTCCAGTGGTTTTTCCTAAATTCCTGAGGCATCACACTTCATACCTCTTATGAGACTGCATTCGTAAACCACATAGAGTGGTTTCCCTCTGTAGTTCTTACAACAGTCAGCATAAACATCTCACCATGCATAAAAAGGTGCTCAGTTCTTCTTTTGCACGACTGAGTAGACTCAGCTCTCACTGAAGTTTTTGGGATATGAAAGGCTCAGCCCCAGCAAGGCCTGGACATATAATAAACATTTGCTAGAATATCTGTCCCAACTTGTTTTGGTCAGAAGTCTATTACTCCTATTTTCTTGTTTTACATAGTCCTATTCTTTTCCAGGTACCTTTCTTTGCTTTAAAATTTCAGTTCTGCAGAAAAATTGTGTGACTCACAGACCTTTTGAAAAAGGTCTGGTTGTCATCTCCATGAAAAACAGGTGAGGGAAAAGAAAGAGGCTATTAGAAATTGTTTGTCCTGCCCATAAATAGGTAAAATTAAATTTTGAAGTTCTATTTTGTGGCTGATAATAGAGTTAGGAAGGTTTTGGTTGATAATATTAAAGCTATAAACTTCTGTTCTGTAGGAAAATTCACAGGCATGCCTGGCTTCTCTGCAGTATTTCACCAAAATAAATGCCTGCAGAGATACAGGCCTTGGCACTAAAGGGTTTGAAGGCAGGAAAAGGATCAAAGATACCAAATATAAATGTTTTGGGCTTGACTGGAAGATGGAAGGGAGGAGATCAGAAGATGAGAGGGAGAACTTAACATATGTACTCTGTCATTGCAGAAAAATCACCTTGTAGTTTGGCATCTTATATTAACTTCTCCCTCCCAGACCCATGTTATCTCCCCTTGAATGTCTGCATGTGCAGTTAATGTGCAAGCAGTTAATTTAATTCGTTTATAATAAAAATCTTGGGCTAAATTTGACTCCGTCACATCTGTTAAATCCAAAGTGAACACCACTGAAATGATCAGGATTGTTCTGGAATTGCACCACAGTCAGATCAAAAACCATCCTCCTGATCTTTATCTTGTGAAACTGTTTTCTTCCTTGACTGAGTATTTGATGGTAAATTAGTCATCTTAGGCTTACTGATGTAAAGGAAGTGTTACAATGTGCCTGAATCTGGTTATTAGAAGTGTGAAGTTTAGACGAGACTTTTAAAAGTTCAAAATGTTTCCAGCCTCCTGAGGAGCTATGGTCTCAGAGGAACTGTTTACACTCTTGATCAAATAAAAACCTGGCCCTTAGGATGGTTTTCATGTCCAAACATGTAAAAAAAGAAAAGTGGAGTGGTCTTATTCTAGGATGCAGGATCTAACAACATGCATAGGAAACACTAGAAAGTTTCAGTTCATGAAAGTCTTTCTCTATGGAACATTTCCACATCAATATAAATTAATAAATAACAATAATAATGACAATAATCCTTTTTTACAACTCCCCCTTTTTCAGGGCAGGCAAGGAGGGTCCACTTGTGTATTGCATTGAATTCAACAATCATTGCAATAACAATTTCACACTTGTATTCCAAATTTGCAGCAATGGTATGAGACTGTTATAGCATAGAATTTAAGAACAATGAATAATCTATCTGAAACAGCTTTTCGATCTTTACTGTAATGATCATGATCTTTCTAGACTGCTGTATTTCTGTATTGCTTAGGACAAAGACTCCATCAAATTCTCTATCTTTTGTTAACAGGACATTGTCAAAAGCAAATTAACAGTGAATTTTCTTTGTAGTGGATTACGAAAAAAATAACCTTTTTTAGTTTTGTTGGCAAGCTTTGAAGCAGTAGTAGCTAAATACTTATTCCTCTGTATAAACACATTCTAATGTCTAGAAAATATTTCCTTACATTTAATTATCCATTAAAAAAATCCCAGGAAAATATCACATAAACATTTTTAACCAAGTGTGTTATTGAAAACTCAATATTTTTACAAAAAATAAATTTCTGACTCGTTTAGATACTTAAAGAACAAAAACCCTAAACAAACATTTTAAGGAATAAATTG
>VXBB01001192.1:33936-44039 GCA_013399915.1 Illadopsis cleaveri | reverse complement strand
GAAAAACAGAATGCCCAACTGCCTCAAGCTCTGTCCTTTACCTGCCCCTAAACTCGCGTTATCTCCCCCTCCGAGCTTTGGCCACCTCTTTGTTTTGGTCAAGTACTTTTAAGTATCCAACACTTCGTTTCCTTGGTAACTTATGGGGAAAAAAATCTTTAGAGTAAAAAAGGAACAGACCTTACCCCCAACAGCTGAATAGACCTACACGGGTGAATTTGTTTCAATTAGGTAATTAACAAGAAGATACGTTACACAAATCAATAATTCTCATCTAAACTGGAGATATGCTTTTCATTTGATCATTCATTGATTATTTATTTCATTGTCTTCACAGACCGCAAAACACAGACTTGCAACACATTCCAGTTGAGCAGTTGCACCACAACTGAATTTTTTCCAGGCATTTCTTCTCTCTTCTACCATTGGACAGAGCTAACCACATGCTATGCCTGGACCCATACCTTCTGAACCAGTACAGTCTGCTAGCCAGAAGTGGTCACAATTGTCTTGCTCATGTTACCGTGTTAGATCAACAGGAAACTAGACCCTTAACAAGATTACCTCCAGATGCACAGTTCAGTCAGGAACTATTCACCTCAAGTTATGATTAATCCCCTAGAGAACAAATTTATGAAGCAGTAATCCCTGTACTTCTGCTGACAGTCTCTTCTCATTGCTGCTTCAATATTTTCATGCAGCATTTATCTTGTTATAAAACAACAACAGCAAAAAAGATAGAAAACTCCTTTGCCTCTACACTTATTTTTTGTTTTGTTGTAGGTTCAAAAATGTTTAAAATTAAGGGCATAGATTAGAGATTTCTGATGCTGAACATGGCAGATTTTTCTATATCTCCCATAAAGAAGGTATTTTCAGTCACTCCATGGGATCAAGAAATTGTGCTGTTAGATGTCAAGTAACATATTGAAGATGATAAATAACAGCAATCTTACTTAAGATAGCTATATAAATTTATTTTCTGTAGTCAAGTAGCAAAAACACAATGCTGTTTTGAACAAAACTGGAACCACACAGTCCAAAGGATTCCCCAGATACTGATGAAGCTCATAACTGAGGGCAGTCCCATATTGCGGAGCTGTGTTTGTTTGCTGGTCTTGGAGACAAGAAGTAAGATAAGGAAATCTTGAGCTGTGACAGAGACACACCCATGAAAGCAAAAGTCCAGGAGATACTTTTGGGCAGGATGTCAGCTCCATCCTGTTATTGGACTTCTCAAATGTTAACGGAAGCAAAACTATATATAGTCTGTAAACAGAATAGATTACAAAGAGATATGTAACTCCCTCATGAAGTTTTCCTCTTACAGAAACAGCCTTCCAAGTTCAGACCTCGCAAAGTGCTACACATATAATATAGACAAAACCCCCTCCTGTGGCTCTTTGCCTGTTCTCTTTCACTCATAAAGGAGAACAGAGCTTTCTTTTGCTGGCGATGAATGCACTTAAACATTGCAACATAGATCAGCCTTTATGGGTTTGTGTATGCATATGAGAAAGGCTATTTATATATATCATCTGGTGAATAATTAATGACTTACTGATATAATTATTTACTATTATTTATGTTTCTATTATTCAGAAAGTCCCTAGGCTGCAAAATGTTGGAGGATGGGAAAGTAATCTAGGAACACAATAGATGCTCTTCTTGCACTTTCTTCACACATCCCCTATTGAAGGCAGTATCCTGGTGGAGACAGCTACATGAGGGCAGCTAACTGTTGTATGCCTGATCCTATGTGAGGATTTGACTTTCCCTTTTCCTTAGATGAAGTTTAATGATTTAGAATCAACAAATATGACTTTTCTGGGGCTAAAATAAGCAGCACTGCTCATGACCACCCAAGCACACTGATTAAATTAAAGGCTTTTGAAACAGTGTTTTGTTGTATGTTTTCTTATGCGTAATGATTAGACTTCTTGCAGTGGTGATTACTGTCCCAATAATTTCTTTCCTTTTTATCACTTTGATGAGTTCTTTTTTATACTTTCTGGAAATTTCCATATGGAAATTGCACTCAGAAAGTGCTTCTGACCATTTCATTTATGGAAGCTTCTGAATTGCTTTGTGTCCTAAACACAAAATATTCGTGGGATGGTGAAGGACACCTTCAAAGGCTATTTTCTGCAGACACTGAATGAGCAGACTGTTTCTCTTCATTGGATATTGGCCTTTTCACAGTCTTCATAGGCATCTCTAGCTCTTATAAAAGTGATAAAAAAATGATGATCACACTTTCTATTTTGGATTCATTTTTTCCTAAGCACAGAACACATATGCTCAGTAGAAAACAGTAAATAATTAACTGGTATAACTACTAATGACTGGTCAGTGTTGCACATACCATATCATAATCAGCATTTGAGAGTAGCATTTTCTTGTGGAGAAGGACTTGAGATTGTTGAAAATCAAGAAGCTCAACATGACCCAGCCATGAGCCCAGAAAGCCAAATGTGTCCTGGGCTGCATCCAAAGCAGCATGGGCAGCAGGGGAGGGAGGGGATTCTGCCCCTCTGCTCTGCTCTGGTGAGATCCCACCTGGAACCCTGCATCCAGCTCTGGGGTCCCTGGCGTGAGAAGGAAATGGACCTGCTGGAATGAATCCAGAGGAGAGCCATGAAGATGATCACAGGTCTGGAGCGTCTCTCCTATGAAAATGGGCCAAGAGAGCCTGGAGAAGAAAAAAGGTATCTGGGGATACCATTTAGCACTTTTAAAAAAAAAGCGGGGGGCCTAGAGGAGAGCTGAGGGGGGTATTTTTACAAGGAGATATAGTGATAGAACAAAGGACTTCAGAGTGGTGTAGGATGGATTTAGATTAGGTATTGAGAAGAAATTCTTTGCTGTGATTTTGATGAGGTTGTCCCGAGAAGCTGTAGATTTCACAGCCCTGCAAAAGTTCAAGGCCAGACTAGGAGGAGCCCTGAGCAACCTGGTCTTGTGCAAGGTGTTCCTGCCCATGGCAGGAGAGTTGGAACTAGATGATTTGTTGAGGTCATTTCCAACTCATAGAATCTGTGATTCTATGACCAAGAGACTATCTGAATCCACAGTGAAAAGAAGTGCTCAGTGTAACTGGGACTGCTTCTATTTGTACACAGATGATGCTTATTTGAGCAGAATTTTGTATCTGTTTGGGGGTTTTTATTCCCTGTACTATACCTGTAATAAAATAACTTTCTCTGTTAAATGGACAGCATGATACTTGCTTGTGCTTTTCTTTCACATTATTTGTTTCATAGACTTTTTCAATAAAGTACCAGAAAATTGTAAAGAATTCAATCCATCCATAGTAAAATCACTCTGTTTCCAACCAAAATAAATTCTTCTTGTAAGATATTTAACATTTGTAAATCTTAAGGAAAGCAAAAAACAACCTAGGTGGAAAACTACATTTCTAGAAGTAGATCAGATTAGGTTTTGTGAAGTGTATCTTTTCTAATTTTTGCTATTTTACAGTTAATTAAAGAAAATATTTTTAAGTCCTAATAACTGAAAAAAAAGAAAAAAAATTGGAAAAAAGACACAGTTTGATCTAACTCTATACCTCAGAAAGCCGAATTGTTACAATCACTGAGTTCATTAAGAGAGATTAAAGACTGAAGAGAAAGACAAGGTTAAAGATGTGATTTTTATATGTTTGATCATACCACAGCTTTTAATAACTTCATGACTTTATCACAGAATGCTATGTTTTCCATTGTGTTATGTTGCTTTCCAGAAGATAATCTAAATCTTCTTGGAAGCATTCCCATTTCCTGGATTACAGCATCATTTTTTGTGAGTTAATTTAATGTGCTGTGCTGAAATACGACAGTTCTGGGATGATACATGAAGATAGGGTAGAGATGATGTGATTCTCCCTTCCTGAAGAAGTCCAGCCTCAGGAAATATGTTCCTATCTTCTGCTGAGTTGTATTTTTGTTATCAGGACTTGTAATCTTGGAGTTAGGCCAAAACTATCCACCATATGTTATAAATTAAAATAAATTTATAGGAATTTCCTCTTGCAATTCTGATTTCCACTTTAAAAAAACACTTAAAAACCTATATCGAGAGGGGTCTTTTGGAAAATGAATTTTGGCTGCAAAGACATTTCCTTACTTTAAACTCTAAAGACAAAAAAACCACCCATAAATGACAAGTTTTTCTCAACACCATGTCACAGGAAGTATATCACTGTAACAGAACTCCACAAGGATATAGATTCTTGGAAACCAACCTCCCTAATTAACACAATCTTGAAGTAATACCAAAAAAGAAGGTCAAATTATTATTGAAAAAGAAGTAGAACTTCTGTGGATATTAAGGGGACCTCTTGCATGCATGTTTGAGTGTCACTTTTAGTCAACAGAATCATGGCCCTGTTAATCCTACTGGTGAAGTTTAAGAAGACTCCTAACTAATCGCTTAATCATTACTGCAATTAGATTTGTAAGACTGATTGGCACATCAGTTAACAACAGTGATGAAAGAGCCTTTGCCTTCAAATGAACTGAAAATTGGTGACTCGTAAGGATTAAGTTCTATAACCCCCCTTTTACCTCATGCCAGTATAAAATCTAACGGTTTTTTTTCTGAAACTAAATTACAACATGAAGTTATGGGCTGAGCAAGAGCACTGTGGCTGTCCTTAGGGTTCTTGGTCTCGAGAATGGTGAAGTGAGAACAGAATATAACTTAAATATAACCAGAATATAACTCATAACTCAAAAAGTATGATTTTCTGCTTCCTGTCTTCACAAAATATGATGAGACTATAGAGTGGGTACACATCTGTCTATGGTACACACCTCTGATTGCTATGTAAGCATTTGCACATCTTTGCTTAAGCTATTGCACAGGTCCTGGAGTATAGTTCTCAGAATGTAGCAGAGTTTTATAACGTATCAGAGGCATTAATAAAAATTCTGCTTCAGAGCCTGACATCTTTCAATGAAAATTTCTGTAGTTACTCCACACTGGCCTCAGAACTTAATTTTTCAAGCAGAGTGTACAGTATTATTTTCATTAACCTGGTCTATATAAATAATGTTAGCAACAACTTTATACTTAGGTGGCAGATGTGCTTTATTGAGATTCACATTAAATGTTCCTTTTGCCAAGAGTGAGAAAATGATTGATTATACCCCATTAATTCTCCTAACTCCCTAACAATTAATTCTGAAGGCTTCTTGACTCGATTTACATCAGATGCATTTCCCATCACAGACCAGATAATTTCTTCTTTCATGTTGTCAGAGGTGTCAGTGTGCAGTACCAGCACACTATGCCTCCAACACACACATCAGGAATTTGAGGAGGGCAGAGTCTGTGCTTCTCTGCTTGCCCTTGCGGGTTTAGTAAGATGAACAATAAATTGAGGTTCACTGTCAAAGACCATAAAGGCCTAGCTGTGACACAATTCCTTTGGATGCAGATAACCTTTTATACTCTTCATTTTGAAAAGAGGCAGAAGAAGAATACAGCTGTCAATAGAGATAAAGCGAGAAGCAAGCTGTCTGAATCACAGCAACCCTCTGTACACACAGGGACTGTGATTGATTCCTGTGTTTGGGTGACATAAAAAGTTGGACTGGTAGAAAAGTTGGTTCAGGAAATTTTCATTTTATGACCATCTTTGATGTTGACATTACAGAGGACCAAGGCCTTGTTACCTTTCACATCCACATAGGATGTTGTAGAAAGCTTGTATGGCTGAACTGCACCAATAATCTTAAAAAGCCCAAACTCAAGATCTGAACAGAAGTTTTACGTGAGGTGTGGGGGGACCCACCACATGTAACATTTTGTAGGGATCTATAGATGAAATAGTTGCCCATCACTCCAGGAAATAAGTTAAGGGAAAGATCAATTTCCAAGGCCTCCTAAATCTAACCCTAGCCAAAATTAAAGTCCCCAGAATGAGTATCAAGAAGGACCTATTTCTCTCCTGTGCTTACAGGAGGGGCCTAGGGGACAAATTAGGATATGTTTGTACTAGAGAAGTTGCAAGAAGCTAAATGCTATATCCAGGTACTGTGACTAAAAGGCGCTAGTAATGAGAAATTAAGTTTTCTGAGGTATCCACATGGGCACCACCAGTGCAGTCAATGAAAAATTTGTTTGATTAACTTGAAAAATGTGAGGCCACTTGGGATAAGCTCTAAATGTCATGAGGGGTGGTCCATACCTGAAACACACTCTTCACATGTTTATTTTGTCACCAGGAAAATTACTTATTGTTTTTATGCGATGGCAAGACCTACGAAAGTTCCAACAAATTTTCAGAGAGTTATTTGTTGCACTCTTTCCTCTTATGATATTTTATGAAGAAAAACCACTATTTTTCCCATAGAATGGTGATCACAGTCCTTTCACATATATTAAAAATCCCTTTGGGTTTTTTTCAGAAGAAAGGGAGTACACAACAGATGTGACAAAAAATATTTAATATCAATGGGCAAATTCATTACTGTTGTAATGTACTGAAGTTCATATTACTATCAGGATTAATGTAACAATTACAACTGAGAGAATTTGCTACTGAGATTTATCTTCAGTCTTTATGGAGGCACAGTCATAATTGTCATTGTTTCTAGAAAAGAATTGCTATTGTCAAAAAACAAAACAAGCTTACATAAGCAATCAGAAGTCATCATTCCTTTTCAAAGAAAATAAAAAAAGGCTGAGATTTCACTGAGTATCCATGAAATGATTTGTAGGTTGCCCAGACCCAAAATAAACACTGCAGATAAAATTCTGAGTAAACAGGAGAGGCAGAATGTAAAAAAAATAGAAGAACTAATACCGAAAAAAATCTTGTTGCAATAAAGGTAATAAAAGACTGGAACTTCCATGTTAGAAAGATGAATTTGACTTGCACAAAAACCTCCCAAAAATTAATTAACATCAGAAACATTTTAGGAAGTTCTTGAGCTTTGTTCTCTATTTCAAAACCTAAGCTGTCATAAAATCAAGATTTTATTGAAAGTTAGTTAGACAGCACCACCTCCCTAAGTAAATATTTAAATCCTGACAGAAGGTTTAATGAAGGCTAGTGGGATTAACTTAAGAAAATACCCATGATTGGAGTGATTATTACAATTAGCCCATTCATGTCAGAGTTCTATGGTTCTATTAGATAGTTTTACCAAAGCTAGTGGGATTAATACAAAAGCAATGCCCAAATTTGAGGTCATTATTGCAATTAGACTTGTACATGTTAACATTTCATGGTTTTATTAGAGAATGATTAATGTTTTTATGCTGGAGAAGGGAGTTTATTGTCTGCTCTAGGCCACATGTCATCAAATCAAAATTTAGCTGTAATGCAATAATATTCCCTTAATTGTTGCAATTGATTATGCTGAAGCAGCTCTTAAGACACCAAAATATGGAAAAGTTTGTTTTCAGTTGTACCAAGCTACAGATTCTGATCTTGCTGGAAATATATTAAATAGAGAGCATGGTCAGCAAGATTAGACTAATGTGAGTCACACAAAGATAGAATGGAATGGGCACTCACAGTCATATTACCACCAAGACTTGATGCTGCCAAGTCAGTGTCACACAGCTGTAGTATAGACTGATTTCTAAAGCCCTTTTGTGGTGATAATGAATTATTTGCTTTTACCTTTGGGTATTTTTGGGGGTTTGTTTTTGTTTTTGTTTGTTTGTTTGTTTTTTGTTTTCTGGGGTTTTCTTTGTGCATGTGTTTGTTGGTTTGGGGGTTTTTTTACTTTTTTTTATGAGTTTCCAAAGTGCTGATTTGATCAGGCAACACACAGAGTGATGAAGTGCCAGATTAATCAAGATGCCTGAATTCATATGATGAGACATAATTTGGCATTGCTTCTTATCATAAAAGCCAAGAAGTGCAGAATATGTTGTATGGTAATGGAAATGAAGAAAAGTGGCTTTTCTGGCTTTCTGAAAGACAGAAGCCATCACTGTCTGCTCTATTTTTTAATAAAGCAGTCTCCACTTCATGCTTCCCAAAACCTCTTCATGAAGATTTGCTGTTGGAAGAGTTGTGTCAACCTTGAAAAGTAATGAAAGGTGTGAAAATTGAAGTCTACTTTTTTTAAGTGGTGGTTTTAACTCCTCTCCCCCAAAAACTGTAGTGAAATCTTAAAAAAAAATACAACACAGTTCAAATTTCCTATGTTCAAAACTCACAAATGAAACTCCCATGGAAATTCATGACTGACTCTAAAAAATCATTTTTAGAAATATTAAAAATATGTTTACTTTTATTCTTTCCTGCTTTCCAATTTTTGAAACTCTTGTGTATTGCCATACCCTTTAAATGTAAATGCTGTATGACTAAGTGTCCCGTTTTGGAAAGACAGGTATCTGCCAGGAAAGCTGGATCTTCCCTTGGAATGGAGAATGTAAACGCTCTCCCTCTGAATTATTATAATTTTGAAATTAAGGTGCTTTCAGGCAGTGCTTTCAGGCAAAGATATGGGAATAGAAATAACAGTTACTTACTAGGAATATTAAAAATAAAAATGTAGGATTACAAAAAAGCAAACAAAGAAGAAAACATTGAGAGAGTGAGAATGCAACCTGACACCCTGTTGGTCAGGCTGTTGGTGGCAGTTCAGTTAAGTCCTCCTGGAGTGACAGGTGTAGTTCTATTGGAGCAGAGATGATAGAAGATGGTAGAAGGGTGTAGTTTTCCCCGAAGGTCCATTGGGGGTGTAGATGTGTCTGATCTTCCTCTGGGAATCCAGTGGAAACAGGCAGTCCTAGTGCTCTGAATCTCAGCTTTTATCCAGGTACTAATGCCTGGCTCCTCCCCCTGGGTGGAGCATTTCACAATAGGATGACATAAATTTGTCAGTCATGCAGTGAACCTTAATGGCCCATTAACAGAAGATATCCCCATGGAGGGAGGATGGGTCGTGGAAGGGATAAGGAACATTGTTCCATGTGGTTTTAACAGCTGGCTCACTGACAGAAGGTACCCCCACCTCCACCCTGGAGTTATGAAGAATAGGTTGTAGAAGAGATAAAGTAAACACCCCTCCAACCAGTTTCAACAGACGGCAATAGAATACATACTTCTGGTTACATCTTGCATTGCAACCCAAGACACTAAGTAATCCCATTTCTTCTGCCATACTATTGCACATGCCAAATTATGATTTGGATCTTTGGCTGCACATTAACTCCCTGGTGAAAAACTTGGATTTCTGCCTGTGCTATCCATCTGAACATGTTCTTTATCAGGTCTAGTCCATTCAGGCCTCTCTGCAAAAATAGAGAATTCTGCTTCTTATATTACCTTTAATCTCCTTTCTCCTGTCTTCTTTAAACTACTTTAAAGTCCTATACTCTTCTTCACACCTTATGCACGCTCACTCTCTCCATTTGAGAGTCACAGCCCACATGTTCCCAAGTCTGAGTCTGATGTTCACGAAGCTACATTTCTTCGGTCATCTTATCACCACACAATCCTCTTACCAGGCTGCCCTTGTATGGCCCATGCTTCCTGTCATTGCCAGCTACCCATGTCTTGCTTATTCCTTTAACACACTGCCTTCCTTCATGTCCTGAGCTCTGATATTCACAGTACCACTTCACTCTCACTTCCCTTTAATGTGATGGTGGGTTTTCATACCTCCCACACTGAGATGCCTTTTCTATTTCCTTACATCACTGTGCTTCTTGATCACCTTCCCTCCATTTTAATTGCTCTCTTTTGCTGCTCTTTGGTCTCCCTATTTGTCCTTTCATACTCTTCCCTCTGAGTGTTCTAAGCCTCTCTTCTCTGCTTCACACTTATGGGTGTCCATTCTTCAGATGAGCAGGTCCCTGAACAGCAGCAGGCAGAGTTCTCAGATGTCACATTGGCAGGGCCAGCACTGCCAAGGTACAGACTTTAAGAGATGTAACGATAGCTAATGTTGTACCTTAAAATGTGGATCTGGGAAATAACTGACTATGTGACAAACCTCCCCACTTGTTTTATTCTCTCTTTTTTATTTTTTCTTTTTTTTAATGGTCTCAGAGCTTCAGCCCAATGATGTGGTATACAGACCCATTGTACCCTGGAGGGTTAAGGTCCAAAAGCCAAATAAAAATTGTGCAAC
>VXBB01001192.1:15123-27686 GCA_013399915.1 Illadopsis cleaveri | reverse complement strand
AATGTAACTAATAATGCTTTAAATTTTGAATGTGGCTATTTGTCTACCAGTTACTACTACCCAATATTTGCAATACAGTTTACATTGCTAGATGAGGTAGCTCTGACAGCAGAGGTGACTAAACTAATCCTAAGAGGTATTAGTGAAGAATGGTGCTCTCAGGCAATTCCCTTACATGTTGTTAAAGGAAATTGAATCAAAGGAAATCCCCAAAGACCTTTTAGAAAGAGGTTTTGCATTTGTCTCTTGATATCTCCAACTAAAAGACAAAAGCAGCCCTGAGTTATCAAAGGACAAGAGATAGCTTAGAAATAATTTATTGAAAGGGCATGGGTTAGTTTTTGTAAACTACTCTGTAACATGGAGATCTCAGAGAATGGGAGTCATCCTAATTTAGGAATCATGAGCAGAACAGGGAACAAAAATGTTATCCAGGGCTTGGGGATAGTAATTAATAATTCAGTTATAAATGACGTTTTAGGTACAATTGTCTATCTAGAAATGGAGAAAACCCAAGGACAATACAAACTAGAAAAAACACAACTAGAACAGAAGTCATTGCAATAATTGGCTATAAACTAGATGGCTGATGTATACTTCATATTTTTCTAATATGAACAATATTTTTCAGAGTGCAGAATCATAACTAATATTGTCCAGAAGAAAGACCTTCTAATTTTTAAATCCCTGTTTTGTTTGCATGTTTACTTATGGCATTGTAGTTTTTGACTGACAGGAATACACTTTTTTAACACAATGTACTATATAAATAAGATAATATTTTCAGTAATTTTTTAAAGTTGATATTATCTTTAATTTTTTCTCTTTGCTGAACTGAGGTAACAACAGGGGCCTTGTAGCATATATATGGTTTCACATGCTTTTACCAGTTAATAATGCTAAGCCAATTGTAATCCAATGTCCATTTCCTAGATTACAAGTGATCCAAATACCAAAGAAATCTGTCAACTTTCTTCTTTATTCCAAAATCTCAATTACTCTTTTTACAAATGGAATAAATACCCACAAAACACTAAAACCAACAATACGACCCAACATATCCAGGATTCTGTGAATTCTGAAATTCAAAGAATCAAACCCAACAAAGCTATTATCAATCCAGCAGAAATCTAGAGATCATGACTAAGAAAAACTNCTTTTTATGGTCCTGAACTTTCACTACTTAAAATGCTATATCAAATATGCAAATGGGTTGTTAAACACATGTCACAGAGGGTTTTGTAAGCTTACAGTGTAAGTATGAGGCTTTAAAATACTAATGTACAGAAAGAAAAAGAAAACTAAAATATTCACAGAAACTATAATATATTTTTTAGATGAGAAAAGTTTATCCAGAATTCAAGGACTATTCAAAGGAATGTATTAAGCAAAAGAAGACATGAAATATAATCAAAGGACACCCAAATGCTAAGGAATTTAAAGTTCACACTAAGCAACAAAGAAGTTTCACTCTGAAACACCTAGAAAGGCTTTTTCACTTAGTTCTTTTCTGTATTGAGATCTCATACACATTTTAACACAAAAACTCTTGTTTGAGTGACAAAGCCTGAAATATTAGTGTCCTAATGGGTTATAGAAATCTCCTCCCTTTTCTCTTGCTTCCACTTTTATCCCCATGTCTCTAGATTGAAAAATGGCTGAAAGGCAGGGAGGCAGACCTGCACATTCCTTTTCAGAACCTTTTGTGGAGGGGTTTGGGCACAAGTGGTTTTAAGATCCCTTTTCATTACAAAATCTCAAAGTCAAATTTATATTTACAAAATATCCTCGCTTCATAAAATGTCAGTGTTAGTGGATGGTAATCAAACTTCCATTGCACTACACAAATTAAGACCCTTTGATAATGTTGGCAGTAAAAGCATTATGGCAAATGAGAACAGCTTCTCAATTCTTTTCAGTTCGTATCAGCACATCATTCCTACTACTAATTCTCTATTTGCCGAGTCAAGACAATCTGTTCAATCTGCCCCTCATCCTCGGGGCATCATCAATTCCTCTGCAGTACTCCTTCCTTCTTTGTGGATTATCTGTTTGCTCCAAATCTCTCTTACTTTTCCAGTCTCTGTGTGTATACTCCACTTGATTGTCCAGTGCCAGAAACCTTGTATAAAAAAAATAATTGGTAGGCAAAGAGCTTTCCAGAGATTTGGATGAATTGGTGAGAAATAGTACTGAAACAATTATTTCAATTAGAAAACCCAAGAAGAATGCAGCAAAAGAATTCTGTTTCTTTACTTGTTTTTCAAAAAAAAATTAAGTGTCTTTGGGTAATTTTTCTCTGCAACTTTAGAAATAGTAGATTCCATTCCATCTGAGGGCTGACCACGAGCAGAGACAGACCACTGAGTGGCAGCTCCAGCTGTTCTGCAGAGAACATCACACTTAGCAAATGCATATGTGCACAGTAAAGTTACTGACTGTCAGGTTTACACTGCTAAAGAAATTCCCCAAAGAGAGGCAAGATCTTAATCAGCCTTTCCAGCTGTGACCTGTATTCTGGCCTGAAACTCAGATTTACATTACTCACATTATACCTTAATCAACAGATTAAGGTATAATCTCTTGCAACACATTCTGTCCACCGAGACTATCACATAGGAAACAGTCTTTTCCCTTTGCTCCAAATGAACATTTGCCCACAAACCTGCTAAATAAAGGGTGGAATGGCACTCCATACAAGCAAAAATCAGATCCTGCAGTGGTTGTGTGAACACTGAAAAAGTCTCATTGAATGCAATCAGAATAGATTCAAACTAGTTTTACTTCCTCCTGTCATTTTTCTTAATAACTTTAAAAAAATTGTTAAAAATAGTTCCCTTTTGCTCCCAGAGGCCTAATCCCTTTCTCACATAGACTAGTACCACAGTGGTGAACCTCTGCTGAGTATCTTCAGATCCTTATCAGTGTAAAGAGAGGGGTTTTTTGCCTTATCAGTTCAGTGACAGCACTCATTCCTCACACTGGACTTTCTGTGGAGAAGAAGATGTCATCCATGTATTGGATGACGTGCCATCTGCAAGTATAGGAAGCTGGCAAACAGAAACAGAACTAGAGCTGATCAGTAGGCCATTCAGTAACAGAACTAAGACAGAAGGAATGAAAGAGCAGTTTCTATGCAGGTGTTTTTCTTTTGAAAATTCCATCTTTGCCCTTTGATAATGAAACGCCCTGGGAGGGCTTTTTAAATATATGAAAGGGAGTTTTCATTGGAACACATTTTGGAAAAAAACCAAAAAAACCAACATAACAGAACATTAGAAAAGCTTATTACCCATTACACACCCATCCAGCATATAAGACATTCAAATGAGTTCAATCAAGCCAATTTACATACAGCGCACACAAAACAGGCATGCAATTTGCACATTTTATTGTAAAGTAAAGCAATTCTCATGTCAGCATTCAAAGTCTTTAAAAGGAAAATTCTCTATGCAGTTGAGTGTTTCACAGAGAAGACTGTGGATAGATAGTATTCATAAAATACATTATATCTAAATTGCTAACTGTCTTTAGCAATAAAACCGTCTGAAATAGATGTTGACAAGTGGAAATTATATTAAAAACCCTGCAAGAATTCAATGTATTCAGGGCTATGTTACTGTAATTTCAATATCTTTGCTACTTATAAAAAGTGTATTTGCCCCCAGTTGCAATTTAAAATAGCAAGACCTAAATTTTCTGTATCCCTTTTGACCTCAATGGAACCTCAACTCAGGAAAGACTAAGAAATCATCCTGCATATGTAGGCAAAAGCAAGAAAAACACAAAATTACTCAATATGACTAATGCTAAATATTCTCCCACAAAAATAGGAAACTTTGCATTTTTGGGATCTGGGGGAGATCTTAATCCTTAGTTCCTCCCTTCTTTCACTCTTGTGACAATTTATTTTGTTTACTTCTTCAAGATCCTGTTTCAAATATCCTGATGTTATCAGTTCTTACCTACCAAACCCTCGTTCAAGTTTTACTTTATATTTCTCCCTCCCTGGCTCCTTAAATTATTTGTTTTCTACTCAGACTTTTTTCTCCTTCATCTGGCCCGGGACCAGCCTCTGTCAAAGAGTACAGAGGAGGGCCAAATAAGCAGTGTGACAGTGGCAGGGACACATGGCTCATATTTGGATACTAAAGTTCCATTGTGATGGCTCATGTCTAAAAATAGCCTATGTCCCAAACTCAAAATTTTGACAGCTTTATAATTTCTCTAAGTTTAGGTACATTATTACAATGGTGAGAGAAAAACAAACCTGTAAAACCAGGTCTGGTCCTCAGCTTAGTTAAAATCTACTGCTAAAAAGGATACCCTTCTAAAGAAAAAGCCATGAAAATAGGCTTAAAGTCTCCCTAATCCATTACCAGAAATAAAAGAACCATGTAACTGCAGTCATTTGGATAATAGTCTGAACAGAAAAATGCTTGGGAAGTTCTATAAATAAAAAAAGAAATCATTAGAACAGAAGTGCATTATGATACAGGACCACATGAGCTCATTATTAACATCCCTCCTCCAAATGAAGACCATATTGCTTAACAGTGAAGATATATTTTCAGTAGACTTACAAACCAACAGCAGATTAAGATATCTTGCATCCAAGGAAAAGCACAAGACAGAAGCAGAGAAACACTCAGGTCAGGAGGGAGCTCAGGAGGTTTTTTGTCTAATATATTCTTCAACAGCATCAGCCAAGGAGTCAAACCAAGCATTTCAGGGAAAAAGGAAGCCTCTGTCACGGTTCATCTGTATTTCTGGGGAAAGGTTTCCTTATGGCCAGTCCCAGCCTGTCATGTCTCTCACCCTCTCTCTGTGCCCTGCTTAGAAAGGCCTGGCTCCATCCCCAACAACCAATGGCAGTGGGCTCTGCTTTAAATGCCCTGGACCTGTCCCCTGAACCAGGTCTTGTCCTCCAGCCTCTCCTCATGGGGAAAGTGCTCTAAACCCAACCATCTCACCGGCCCTCTAAGTTTAATCTGATTTATATCTCACATTAGGGAATCCAAAAGTGAATGCAGTATATGGACGNTTGGCCGGGCACAGAGAAATTTGTAAAGGGAGTCTGGAGTCGGAGTCGGGAGCTGCCCTGTGTCCGAGCTGCTGTGAACATCTTGGCCGGGCACAGAGAAATTTGTAAGATAAGAAATAATAAACAACGTGAGAAACCAAGAAACAACAAGACCTTGAGACTCCGTTTCATTCTTGCACCAGAATCAAAGGCTTCAGGGGGCAAAAAAGACTCACTCTCGAACCACCCATCCAAACTACCACCTGACTCTCGTGTGAGAAACCTAAACCCCAAGACGTGGTCTAAAAAATTCTGAGCAGAGGGGGAATCTCGTCCAGTGTTTGACAGGCCATGTTCCTATTGAAACAGCCCTGGGTGTGTTTGACCAACACATTGCTGGTTCATGCTCAGCTTGCTGTGGCCAGGAACCCCAGGACACTGTTCAACCAGGAAGTCTGTAGCATCTATCTCTACAAGAGGTTATTCCTTCCCTTAGCAGATGTTTTTATGCTTTTTTATTTTTAAGATGTTTTATTCCTTTTTATCCTTTTGTCCTTTTTCAATTTCATGATATTTCTGTTGAGTTATTTCTCCATTTTGTTTAGTTTCTTAAGATTCTTCAGGGGCATTCTCAAATATTTTGGCCCATAACTATTAGCAGTTTCAAAGAAGGACCTTGTGCTTGTACCTCATGAAGAAAATCAGAGGCAAATCTAATTGGACAGACAATTTTAAATGCAACACAGAGATACACACGGTGACAGTAGATGCCATGGTCAAAGTGGGGAATAGAGGACAATATGATATGTTGCCATTAGCATTATTATGGTTTCAATCACATCAGTATGACATGGTTTTTTTCGGGTAAAAATGATATGCTCAGGAAATTACTGCTGTTTGGATGCCTGAATATGACGGGAGTGGCAGAATAAAAAAGTAAGGGAGAAGATAGCATGTCTTGCTCCCAGTGATTTATGACAGGTTCTTAGGTGAAAGGGCCAAGGTATGATGATCAGTACTCGCTGGGTGTGGTGTGGGTCAGAGAGCTCCTAACTGCATCAGGGACCTGAGACATATGCTCCTCTTACACGTGGCTGATCATCCCAGTCTCCCCTCTCCAACCATGCCTCCAGACTTCAGTTTCTTTTGGATAATACCACTATCAACCTGCCTTAAATGCTAGGCATAAAGTTGTACACAGTGGTGTAAGTAAGCGTTGTCATGAAAAATTAGGGTCCAGGAATTCTGACAGCTCAGACCAAATGGTTTGTCTCAGGATTTCTACAGCAGAGTGGACCAGTTTGTTTTGAAAATCAGATACATGACAGTAATTAGGGCTGCTGACAGGATGCTGCTTAGAACTCTTTCCTTCCTAAACATTTTCAAATTTTAGTCAAGGCTGTGCCTGGGAACTCTAAATACAACAGAATGTCAGCCTGTTTATATACCTCCCCAGGCTATTTTCAACAACTCATTCAGATATGCTGACCAGGAAAAGTCATGCAAGTTTAAACTCTTTCAACTATTTGTCATGTATTATCAAAAAGATAATAACTGAAGTTATTATTATTATTATTATCCATCAAACTGAGGTTTCAGTAGTGTTGTTTATTTTGCAATTAGTTGTATAATTAAAAGAAGCTTTGTGTGGTAGCAGAGCAGGTAAGTGAGAATCCAGGAGCAATCTTATGTATTTATGATTCTGCCGTCACCTACAGCTACAAGCACAGTGCCCAGCTGCTCTCTGCCAGCTTCCACACCCCAGTCCAGTATAAAAGCTTGTACTAGAGTAGCACTGAAAAATAAGAATCTACTTCATCTCCTACAGAAGTTAACAGCCTTGCCTTTATTAATTTTCACTAGAAAGGGCCAAATTTAAAAACCTTGAACCTCACTGTGAACCATATTGCGGCGTCATACCTAAAATGTCCGTTCAACCAGAAAGTGGCTAATTTCCCCCTGGACATGGGGCCCCATGTGACTCCAAATAGGCCTCTCTGGTGTTTGTACATGATCTCCTCCTATAGGTACAGATGCAAATACCACATGAATAAGAGAGGATAATTAGTGAGACACACATCTTTGTGGCTAGTGGTCTGCAGAAATCTTACCTGAGGCCATTCATAGTTCTGAGAAGCCTAAGGATACATTCTTGAGCATCCCAGAGTCAAAGAGAGTAAATGGAAGCCCTCATCATGGTCTTTAGAGTTGCCAAGCACAATTCACAGTATTCCATGTGATTTTGTGGAAAACAAATAGAAACTAGCTGTAGAAATCCACAATTACTAGTAAATGTACGATATAAGACCAAGGGGAAAATGATTCCTACATTTAGTAGAAATTCTCACTGCTTTTAAAACCAGTAAGAGAAGGTAATTCTATTTAATAGAATTGTATTGTGTTGTAAAAGAAGGTATACAATCTACAAATTGAAAATATCTGTGAAATGATAATGTATTTAACAGAAATTCAACAGCCTTCTTTGTAGCAGCAGCCAAGCAATATTTGATGTCAGAGGGAAAAAAAAAGAAATTCTATTATTAGGGCTTATTTTTTTGTTGCTGCTTTTGTTTTGTTTTGTTTTTAATCTCTTATTGCCTAGCAGGTTGTCTGGGCCACCTCCAAGAGCCCTGACAGTGCTTACACTGTGAGCGCCCCTTCCCCACATCATTGCATGATGATGCTCAGCCGGGTTTTCAAACACAATTATTTCTCTGGGAAACAATGTGAAAGGCAGCTGCAGTGAGCATGGAGGTCAGGCAAAGCAGGCCATGGATGCAACAGCACCTGCCTTTTGCATGCAAAGATGGAGCAAATTACAACCTTTGCCACCAAGGAACTGAGCAGCAGCACCATGTGTGATGGCCTCAGGAGCACCATTTTCGTCATGTGCATGGGAATATCTTTTCAAATCTAGAGCAGGGAACAGATGTTTCATCAAAAGACACATTTAAAATAAAGATAATTATGCAGTAAGAAGCTTAATTACATAGGATTATTCAGGTCCACTTAATTGCTTGACAGGCTGAGGGCCTCCCACGTATTTGTGACAGAAGCACCCTTCTCACTGGGTTACCGAACTCAGTCATGACTTTGGGACAAATGTAGCTGCTTTAGTAATGCAACTAATTCTAGTTGCTGATTTTCAGCTACAAAGAGGAAAAGTAAGCAAACACGCCAAGCATTAAAATATCGTTTTATTCCCATAGGCATTGTATTTTCTTCCATAAAATATGAATGTAGCCTGAACTACAAAAATGGTTTTGGTTAATGGTTTTATCACTCTATAGTATGAAGAACATTAATTTCACTTAGACATGATTTAGATAAAGAGGAGAATCTCCTCTGGGCTTACTGCTCACACGTTCCCACACATCTCCAGTTTTCAGAAGTTTGTTATGACTTTTTCATGTAGGTATTTAAAATGGCCTTTCACCTCCCCAAAAAGGGATACCCCCTTTCTCCACAAGCAGAAGTCCTAATACTGTAAAAAAAGTATTTAACTGTAAGAAAGAAGCTTTTTAAAAAAAATTTTTGCTTAAACAGCACAGTGTGTGCAGTGGAGTGGTACAGGCATTCTGAGGGATTGTATTCTCATGGTAGCTACTGAGCTGATAATATTATACATTTCATAGAAAAATAATGATTTCTGTGAAATTATGCTGACAGGCTTCTAGTGTGATTCTATGGGGTCCTGGGAGCTTACCAGCTGCAGAGCTTGGATCAACACTGCTCCAAAATACAAAATTAAGGAGGTAGATATGCCATGTGAGTCATGCTGAACAGGGAACCCCCACATTTACAGGGTCCAGGCAGCTGGGGCTTTTAAAGAACACCGAGCATCAACCCAAGTATTTTTCACTCTTTACAGGTTCCAGAAACTAGTTCAAATTATTATTTTGTAGAGAGCTTTGCAATTAAATTTCATAGTTCCAGCCTTAAGTGCGTTCCCCATAGTCAACATATTTTTTCATAATGCACTGTAGGGCATTAGCAAAGCCACACACCAAATTTATATGTAAGGGGTGTAAATGTGATACTGAAAGCCTGAGCACTAAAATGATCTCTTAATTTTCATCAAAGACAGCACTATAATTTTTGCATCTGTCAAGCCATTGCTGACTTTTCTTAGATAGACAAACTAGGAATGGTTTCGTTGTGCATTACTGAAAAAAACCCAAAACAAACAACAAACCAAACCTGCAGAAGAATTAACTCTATAAGGAGTTAAAGCTTCTCATTTAGAAGAAAACCAAATCCCCAGTTCAATCTAAGCTGGTAAATGTAACTTAAAGCTTGGGAAAGACGATTACCCTATAATGGCTCCATTCACATTCACAAATTTGGGGTCATTTTAAACTCCTGCTATGTTTTGGAATGTTGCCCAGAAAATTTTGGTGTGAAAAATCTGCTGAATGCCTTTGCGCTACATTAGCCAACAGTATTTAAGGTCAATAATGCGGGTGCGGGCTTTCCTTCATTCATTTTAAAAACTTAAAGACTTCTTCCTAAACCTCTGTTTATAAGTGGCTTTTGCTTAAACCTCTAAAAAGAAGAAAGAATTAGGAAGAATGAGGAAAGGATGCCATTTTGCTGTTATCAGGAGAGAACACAAGAAAGGTGCTAATAGATCATAAACCAAAAATAAGTTTCAGTGTGGCAACTTAATTTTTATAAACATGTACCAGTACTTAGTGCACTTGCCAAGCAAATCATAGGAACTTATGCTACTTTCCACACTAATAGTGTCAAGGTGCACTGAATGTTTCTCCCCTGCTGTTTGAGAGTGACATTAGAGAGCTCTGGTAAAGCATATGTCCAAGCTCCTACTCTGCAGCAGCTATCATATGCTGGGGTGACACTATGAGTGATCACACCCAGGCACTGCTTCTGTCGCTGCAAATGGGCTTTCAGTTATAATGGAAATGTTTAGTTCAAAGCACCACATACATTACACGTGTTATTAATGGCTGAAACAGATGCTTCCACCTACATAAAGGGTTTATTTTTATATAAAGCAAATCCTCCTGTAAATTTGGATCTTTTATTGGGTTGCATATTAGTTTGAGGGATAATAAGAAAAGCCCCTTCTACTTTGCCTTATATTACAGAAGCATTTAAATTTTTAATTTGTGTTTCATATCAACAAATTTATATACATCTACACACATTTTATTACCCATTTTATATGGCTCAGTTTGTTTCTGTTGTAAATTGCACAGTTTCTTAATCACTGCTAAACATAAAATGCCCCATCAGTAAATTATTTCTACAATAAAATACATGATGTGGTTTACAAATGATGATTATTAATTTCAGGACAGAGATGTTGCATTTGTATTGTGGTTTATGTTCAATTAACACATTGCTGCATTAATGTAAGCTGTCAGCACAGAATTGAACCGGAGATTAAATGAAAATGAAGCACCCTGAAAAGGAATTATTGCCTGGGCTAAACACTAAAAGCCAATTTATTTGTGAGTTTTCTTGTACAATACCACCTGAGGTATTCATGAGCAAATCCAGAAGCACAGATCATGTTTTTAAAAGGAAACTGTCTGATTGCTCTACCTTTTTATGCACATTTGTGGAAAGTATTGTGTCTTTGCACACATGACTGATCAATGATTCTAAAACTGAAGCAGGTGCAGTTCATGAAAGCCAGATTACAAGGGGAATACATCTTTAAAAATAAGTCACTCATTTTGTTATTAATTATAAACGAGAATGTTTCCTAGCTCATGAGAGAAAAAGGTGGCCACAGTGAAAACAGTAATTGTGATCTTTTAGATGCAAAGCATAACATTATTTTTATTTGTCAGATATGATTTTGCAAGAAAAACTCTGTAAAATACTCTGAAAAACTCCAAGTAATAGCAGCAGATTGTAATGATTCAAAACTAAAATGCTGAATTAGACTCTTTCAGAACAGGACAACTTTGTAGGACAAAATTTCTTATATTTTTGAATTTGAATGCTGCAGAGGTTAAAACTAACTGTGACTGCAAACCAAGTGGACTAGGACTATATTCTTTGAACATGTGGTATGTTTCACTTCTTTTTCTGCTGTCTCAACCTGCATGAATAGCAACGTTTTTGTGCCTTTGAATAAATGTCTGTAAAACACATGCATCAGAAAATAAGTTGGCATAATTGAAAATGTTCTGGATTTCAGCATACTGAAATCTGTTTAATATTGGGAAAGTTAATTTGAATTAAGTGTCCTCTTTTCAGTAAGACATCTAGCTGTACATGTTTAAGAATAACCCCGTAGAGGTTGCTTGGCAAACCTCCCAAAAGCTTTGTGAGACACTACATTTCATTGTGGGGATTTAACACTAGTACTTGTGTATTTGTAGAGAAACTTAAAAAGTCCAGCTGGCACAAAATCAGCACAAAACTGGCACCACAATCCTGAATAAACTCCCTCTGAAATTTACATTTCATTCATGTGGATTACAACTGCTTAATCATATTGCCCCAGAGCACCTGAGCTTCCCCTCATCTCAAGCGAGTGTTGTAGGAGAATGTCATCCATAGGTTTTCTTCATGTAATTTTCCCTGTTTCACTCCATGTCAGCAGTGAGGTGAGAGGCAGGGTTTGCTTCCTCACAAAACAGCTTTTAGGACGGAACTTCATAGCTGGAGGGCAGGCTGTGTAGATATCACATACCTGGGCACCATTGCACCATTCTCAAAGTTTTTCTGCTGGACTGGCTGCACACTCTCCATTTGGGGCAGCAGAGATAGAAACAGCAGAGATAGGGAAGAAAATAACACCCTGCTATCCTCCAGAATCAGGCAAACCTTCACCAAAAAGTTATTGCCATAGTATGGCCTAAGCTGGGCTGCAAAATATTTTTGTGCGTGGTTCATTAGTAAAGCTTGGTAAGTAGTACTACAAATGGGAGGCTTTTCCAATACAAATATTTTACAAAAAGTTTGATTTGAAAGTTCATCTTCTTGAGGAAGGTATATAGCATGTACAAGCCACTGAGGAGTAGATACTGTTATTTTACAGTCAGCAAGAACAGTTACTTTGACTTCTTAGTAAGAAAAAGGTGGTTTTTGTGGTATGGAACTTCCATCTATAAAAGTCAATAGCAACACGAACAACAGCTACAAGTCATGGTACAAGAGTTTGTCTGTGCATTTCCACTGCTTAGAACAAAATTTTTCCTTAGCCTGTGCCTCTGCTTAAGTCCTACCACCTGGGAATGTGGTTATTCACAAGCACATGTCCAGCCTTAAAATTCACAGATATACTGCTACACGGTTCAGCTTAAGTGAGACTTCTCCAAGACACACATCTCAAGAAAAAAAAAAAAAAAATTAAAATACCACTCTTTTTAAAAACTTCTAGTTCTAAATAATTTTTTCTTATGTTCCTAGATCTACCAAAATACAAATCAGCATTAAAAAAACATGTTGAAACTAACAAAAGTTAGTTAGTTTTTTTATTTTAATAATACCAACAATTTAGATATATCCACAAATAAGAAAATGGAGGTACAGGGGAAATTACTGGATCACGTTATTA
>VXBB01001187.1:71267-88650 GCA_013399915.1 Illadopsis cleaveri | reverse complement strand
GTATTCCTCTAAGGGGGGAATGGGTTTTTCCCCCAGAACCTCTGTAACAGATAGCCACATGGTTTGGTCCTTCCCCCCATAGTCCTTCCCCCCTAAACCTGGACTGGATGAGGGCCAAAACTTATCTATCTCAGAGAGGGGATAAAACCCCTAGGCACTTCCTGCCTAGGTCTCTTACTGCCTCTTGCCGTGGCCACTCGCTCCTTCCCTCCTGCCTCCTGTGCCTGTCACCACCAAGTAGGCCTGAATAAACCATCTCTGCAAATCACCATCTGTGGTAAGAGCCTGTTCTGATATCCTGTGCCCTGGTACCTATGATAGATTTCTCCCCAAGGTCTGCCAAATACCTGAGCTAGTCAAAGATCCCTGGGAGGTCTGTGGGGGGAAACTTATCACCTTTGGATAATTTCTGTATCACATCCAAGCACCAGATAAGGAAGACTGACTGTAGATAATTTAAATTCTTGTTGTATTCAAAACATTCTTTGAATACATAATATGGAAGAGTTTAGGGAACAAATATTGCAGCTCTTTAAGATATTCTGTGGCATTACTGGTAAAGCACTTTAACAACAAAAAAGAAAATTTAAAAGACTTTCAGAAGCAATCGCTTCAAATAACTAATGAGTTCAGAAACCTAAGCATTGGAGCAAGAATTCTGTTGGCTTTCAGACAGATTTTTGTCCCTTGTTGACAAAAGTCCAGGTGAAATTATTACTGAAGATAGACACATGTTGCTCTGTGGTATTAGATTTTGTCCAGCTGTAACCCAGAGGTGTTTTGCCTCTAGAGATGGAGATACCACTCACACTCCTCAGTGGCAGGATGGGCGTTTGAGCACTCCTCATCTGTACCATTCCTAAGCCAGACAGCTCAGCCCTAGCAGCAGCATTCAAAAGCTTTTGCCACCTTACTTGCTTCAGGCATGAGAAGAGAGAAGACATATCAGCACAAGTTACGTAAAGCAGAAACAAGGCTGTGATTTAATTAAAGTCCATTTCAACCTATGAAGTGTGGTTTTATTTAAAAACATGTTTTGAATAAATAGCAAGATTTTAATGCTGCTCAGAAGATCTGAAACCACTGACGCCCATAGATGAATGGATTCTGTGCATGTGCATCTTTAATTTGGCTTTGAAATCCTTAAATATAGTTTACAGAATCTTTCAAATTGTTTGAAAATTTCTGTGACTCAAAATATTACTTAACTCACAGCTGAAAGCTTATTATCTCGAAACCTATGGTGAACAAGTGACATAAGTACTACAGCCACCTAATAATAATAATTTTCCTTATAACTGAAACACAGCTTTCTCTTCAGAATACAGAAACACAGAAAAGCAACCCAGTATTCAGGCTAAATTTCAGTAACCCAAATATGGTCAGTTCCTGTAGAGGTGATACAGCATTTTCTAATATATTTCTATACACCATGCACTTGTCTGTACTTACTTTTTATTCACTGTTACAGGAACGATTAAAATGACTCATCTTAGGAGACTGACTAAAAGAAATGTCATAACTAATTGATAAAAATATTAACACTTTTACTAAGCAAAATGTAATCATCTGAAATGGAAAGCTAGCATGTTACTCAGGCTAATGGCCCCTAGTATCTACATGAATTACTAATCACTGTCTTGCAATTCACCAGATATGCTCTTTTCCTTACCCTCTTGATTCTCATCTGAGTATTTTTTTCTTAATGTTTATTTAATACTATCCCCAATAAAATGCAATACAGCACTTTTTGTTATACCCTAACCAATTAAGCGTAATAATTGAGCCCCTCTGCTTCCCTTCCTCTGTTGTTAATATAAATCCATAATTATCTGACTCCCATCCTATTTAGTGAGCTTTGGATCAGACCATATCTGGTCTTTTCTATTCTGGAATAGATCACTATTCTTAATAGCAAAATGGCTTTTTCTGTGTTACATTTGTTCTCTGGACATGACCTCTAGGGATTTCACAGACTTCTGTAGCTGTTGTGTGAGACCTCTTATCATTTTAAAGTCCATAATAAGTGCCTGTCAGACATTGCTGCAACGTGGTGACATATTGGCTCTACATTGGGATCAATCAAATCCCAGGCCCTGTGATTCAATACCTCTTCTCTAAAAGATGTGAAATTTGCTGAATAAATTAAGGAGGACGTCTAAAGTCCTTGTGGACATAAATTAAGAAAACTAATTTATACACAATGAGGATGAAAATTCTTCATGCGTGTGTAGATAATGAGTTATGTGGTCAGTTAAAAACCATGCAAAGTTACAAAAACACAGGCAGAGCTCTGAAGGCCACACATAATTTTGTTAATTATAATGTATTCCTTTCCATTGCTCTAATTATGACTTCTCTGTGGCATTTCAACCTATCAGTGCAGAAATATCATGTGGATTCCTGCCACTCCAAGGTGCTATTACCTGGTGTTTCACGGTTATTTGTACCAGCATATATTTTGTGCAAAATACAGCCATGTCAGATCTGTGCGGATTTTTCTACTGGAATAAATAGCTTCTCCAGGTAAGGGAGAATTCATCCATGGCTCTTCCTGGTCTGGCTATTGAATTATCATTACTTTTTTTAACACTCTTCCATGTGACAACTTCTCCATTGCTAAATGGAGATGGATAACACCTGAAGTGGATGTACCTTGAGAGAATTACTTTTCATAGGTTTGGATCTAGTCATTTCCCTTATCTTGAACTTTCTTTCCTCTGTTTCTCTTTTGTATTTGATCTCATCTGTTTCCAAAGACAGGCAAAAACCTTATCAGTAATTTACTGAGGAAGAGGGAATCAGAGAATAAGTGTAAGGTTAGCTAGAAAGAATCAGTTTATTCTGCACAATGGTATACCCAGTTCAGGTGCAAATTGTATGGCACTTGAAGTGAATCACTGAAATAGGCAGATAAAGCCCCTGATTTTAACCCTGATCCAGCAGTGCTTTTCCATAATACTGACCGGTGACTATGGCTTGAATTACTCTGTCCAAAGTAAGCAATGTGATCTCTGTGAATCTAAAATCCAAATTACCCTTTCACTGGGCAATATCAACTTTTGTCAGAAAAATCCCAGCTGATCTGTGATCAAACAACACTGCTGTTAGGACAGAGGAAGTGCACTGTTGTGGTGAATGGACACCAGTGATATTCCCCCTGTCCTCCATGAGCTGCACACAAGATACAGACAGGATGTAAATTCAGATCCAAGCATAGATATGCGTTAGAAAGTATTAACAAAATAAATGATCATTCAGTATCACTAAGGGCAGCAGCATATGGGCCCTTTCATTTTGCTTTATGTAGGAGTTATTTTTTGGGTTGTTTGAGCTATTTCTGAGGAGTTTTTGTTGTTTGTTTTTTGGTTTTTATTTTTTCATTTCTTAAAATGAAGAATTTTATTTTAAGATCTGGAAGCACAATTTCACTGCTGATATTCTCAGACAACATTAGATGTAGCATATAGCTTGGTACAAATCTGCCATCCTAATTTATAAGGCTGGTGGTCTATTTTTCAAAAGTCTGTTGAATAACTTCATAGTTCACTGTCATGGGAAAAAAACTTCATTACTGGACATGAATCTATTACAGTAGATCACCAGAGCATGACATATTGGGGAAAGGGCCTTTATCTAAAATTTGCAATTAAACTCTGTGTTCTGAGTGGCTGCTGACCTCCACTGTTGAAAAATATTCATGGATGAACAGATTTCAAAGCCAGGAGGGTCTCTTTCTGAATCAAGTGATTCAGTAACATGGGGCTGGGAGCATCATCTAGTAAATGTTGCATCCTGACCACAGCTCTTGCAAGAATGACAGTCTCTTTCTGAAAATATCTAGAAGTTCTTATATCAAGATTTAAGGTAGTGAATTCATGTGGGATTTTTTCCAAATAAATGATTCTGATGCTTCATTACTGTATTTAAAATGCATGCCTTTGCAGTTTAATGGCAGTTCTGAACCTCATTGCTGCAGGGATTGTCAGAAATCTCCCACATGAATAATTAACAAATTTCTCTCTGTGAACCATTTATATAAACCATACATTCATTTACAGGGATAGAATAGAAAGATTTACTTAAAGATGATCTCTGCAGACCATGCTATATTTCCCAGTTTGCACACAGAGCAACTACACTGTCTAATTAAGCCATTTAATCTGGATATTTAATCAATAAAGGTAAAGGCCATGATAGTAAATTTCCATTTTATTTATTTATTTATTTATTTTCATTTCTGAGAGTCTGTTTCATTTCTTGGTCTTATATTAGAAACTATTTGTGTATGCTTGTTTGCACATTTTTATGTGTATGTGAATAGGTAGATGGATAACATGCATAGTTGCTTTGAGCGGAGGGTAGGATCAGATGAACCCCAGTGGTCCTTTCCACCCTAAATTAATCTGTTGGTCTATGATTCAATTCACTGATCGTTAACAGAATTTAAGAATCTCCCATTTAACCATGAATGAAGATTTACTGCAGCTCTATCAGGTATCTCAGTATTCCTTCCTTTCAGCCATTCCTACATCTACAAATCATAGAATCAGAAAGTGCTAGACTGTTTTGGGTTGGAAGGGACCTTAAAGATCATGTAGGTCCAACTCCCCTGCCATGGACAGGGATTTCATTCACAAGATCACTTTGCTCCAAGCACCATCCAGCCTGGCCTTGAACACTTTCAGGGCTGGGGAGTTCCCGACCTTTTTGGGAAACCTGGTCCATTGCTTCATCACCTTCTGAGTAAATTATCTCATCTTAGAGCCAATCTCAACCTGCCCTTTCCAGTATAAAACCACTACCTCTTGTCCTGTCACCATCTTGTATAAAATGTTCCTGCCCATCTTGTTTATAAGCTCTTTTCAGCCACTGAAAAGGGCTCCAAATTCTACCCCAAGCCCTCTATTCTCCAGGCTGAACACACCCAGCTCTCTGAGCCTGTCTTCATAAGGAGAGGTGCTCCAGCGCTTGGAATATCTTCATGGCCTCTTCTGAACATGCTCTAAGAGGTCCATTTACTTCTTGTGTTGAGGACCACGGAGCTGGACACATCACCTCAGGTAAGGTTTCACCTGAACAGGGCAGAATCCCCCCTCCCCTATCCTGGGGGATCAGCCCAGAACACGGGGGATTTCAGGGCCAGGACACATCCAGCTCTCCCCCCTTACAGCCCCAAGTCCCTCTTGGTAGAGCTGCTCTCCATGAGTTCTCTCAGTCTTGATATCCGAGATTGTCTCAACCCAGTTGCAAGCACCTTGCCTGGACTTGTTGAGCTTCATGAAGTTCTTGTTGAGCTTCATGAAGTTCTTGTGAGCCCATATTTCAAGGTTGCCCTAGTCCGTCTGGATGGCATCTCGTCCTTGTGTTGTGTTAGCTGCACATCATTCAACAGAGGAAGACAGTGAAAAGCAAAACTGAACTAAGTTCTGCAGTGCATATTGTCTCATTTTCTCAAAGCCTTCTTGACAACAGTCACATCTAACCATTTTAAATGCTTATTTGGAAGTCACAACATAAAAATGTGATTGAGATTTACTGCCTATGGTTAGGGCATGATGTTGGCAGTTCATTTAGACAAAGAATCATAGAAAGAGGAGTGGATTCTTTAATTTAATTTTTTTTTTATTTAATGGGTAATGTTGATCTTTCTGAAAAAAAAAATCTAAATTAGTTTTCTATAGATGTACAGCTTTTTCTTTCCAAATTATGTTGCCAGAAGTAGAAGAACACAGGTATTTCATATGCATCAGTTGATCCTATGCAGTTAATATTCTCAGGTTCTAAGTGTTTGAATGGATGTGGCACCACACATTACCACTAGCATCACAGCTACTCTTTGCTGCATGATTTTTGCTTTCTCAGTACAGAAACCAAAATCAATTGCCCTTGGCTCTACAAAAAAATCTGATCCTTTGAAGGCAGAAAAGGTGTTGTGTCCTACTTCTCAAAGACTGGGATGTTGTCATGTCAGAAAATGCTTCATGAGATTGTTTTCCTTGTAAGATTAATGACAAACCATAAAAATATTACTTCAAACAGGGAAAATGCATGTTTCTGCTAACAGTAAAAATTGATATGTGTTTGAAAACAAGGGAATTGCTAAGAAGATTCTCCGGTTCTCCGGGAAGAAGCTCAGTAGAAAGATATTTTACATAGCACTCGTGGATATTTTATCTTGCTTGTCCATGGTTTGTTCTTCAGCCTCTGTGATTCAACAGTAATTTTCTTATTTACCATAGCTGGAAGGCATGCAAAATATAGTTACAATACTGAAGTAAATAAAATTTCAGATGATTAATTTCAGGGTTTTTTTAAAAACAGCTCCACAAATAAAATGAACAGAAAAAATAGAAAAAGCTCTCATGGGTCATTTATTTTAGGAAATTATTGAATGAATTAGAACTAAGTAAAGACTGTGAGATTTACTCTGGTATAATAGCATGAAATTAAGACCAAGTTTTACCTGTGCTGTTACTAATAGACAATATATTCAATTACATACTAAATCTGATTCACTTGTCTGTGCAATTAAAATGCAAATTTTCAGGTCATAATATTAGAAGCCTCCCATTTTGGATGTGGCATTATACAGTTTTCTTACTGCCATTGTTAACAGTAATTCATATGTGAAGGTAACATAACTTTAACTACCAATATGTGCCATCCTGAAACAGGGTTTCTTATGTTCTATATGCAAGTCTAAACTTCTGCAATGAAGCACACATTTTTTCTTGGTGGAAGTCTTTGGTTTCTCCAAGCACCACATTTTAAACTATGGCAGTGCCCTCTTTGTCCAGCCCTGTGGACAAATGATTCCAAGTAATATGCTTTCTTTGATCTTCTTTTTGTTTATTTTCCTTAATCTTGAAAATTGGATTTTCAAGATGTTCTTTGCTTCATGAAGTGTGAGCATTAAACGCTAAGTGGGACTGTAAATGTACTGACAGGCTGAGACAAACTGATCACAAAGCAAAATAAAATGTATTTCATAGAAATAAAAAGCAAAAAATACTCTGTGTCTGATACATTTTAATTATTGAAAGTACTCATGATCTATATCAAAGAATATTTGATTATTGACTAGAACATGTTGTTATATGACATCATAAGGTCAATGTCAGGAAACCCAGAGGTCTGGCCAGTTTCCACAACTACTGTCCATCCGTGCTGGTTTCAGCCCCCAGGTCAGATGGAATCTGTTCAGCAGAACAGTGAACATAATTTGCAAAAAAGGCAGCCTGGGATATATGTCCTCTGTTGTCACAGACAGTTTGATAAAGGTAGGTTTTATTACTTCAGAATTGTTATAGTAAGGACAATCTTTTATGCTGGCTTGTCTGCAGAGCTTAGGAATTCCCAGTGTTATCCTTATGGGAGTCTAGAAGTATGTTTTATTGTTACTAAAGAACATCTAGAAGACTTGAAACTGCCAGTTTATTGTGGCCCAAGAACCCTAAAATTGGAAAATAAAGAAAGCTTGTTTTTTGTAGCTGACAACTTTGAGTTTATTGCCCTCTGAAAGTGAGGGGCTGAGTGTATATCAGTTTGTCTCCTGCCCTTGAAGAAAGGTTTTCATTAGGTTTTGGTTTTGGTTTTTGGTGTGGTTTATTTTTGTTTGTTTGTTTGTTGTGGTGTGTTTTTGTGTTTTGTTTGTTTGTTTGTTTGTTTGGGGTTTTTTGTTTGGTTTGTTTTTTGGGGGTTTTTTGTTGTTTTTTTTTTTTTAATCTAGACCTATTTATGGGCTATCACGACTGCTCCTTACAACAACCTCTTGGGAGAGACAATAAAAGAATGCAGTTATGTTTTATTACTGCTACGTGATGTAAGAGGCATCCTGGTTTCACCCAAGTGCTTGAGCTTTTCAGACTTTAGAAATGAAGCTATTCTTTGTCAATCCACTGTTTTAGACAGAAGCAGTGTGATAAATGCAGACAACCAAGCTGAAGAATTGATGATCACTAAACTGCAGAAACTGGGGTGAAAGAAGCTATTGACTTATGTTTAAAAAAGGAAAGAGGATGGGGCAGATTGGCATGGTCGACAGGTTGATTCTGACCATGTTTGGGTTCAGGCCATACACCACATAGGAGCAGGCAGTCGTGCTTAGGTTGAACTGGCAATATTTTGGCAGTGTCTCTTCAGAAATGTCACCATCTCTCTCAAGTCCAGTATCTCTTACAGCTGGCCAAAGGGAGCTGGCCACTTCTTGCTGCTAGCCACCGACAAACCAGGGAGAACCATTCAGAAGGAATGCTTTGGATGAGTCTTCTCTTCCTTTTGGAGTCTGACCCATGTGCCACCGTTAAAATTTAGAAGCTCTTGAAATACTGGTGTTTCATGTGATGCTACTTCCCCTAACTGCATTGTCACATTAATCTACACTGGTCAAGGGCCAGCATCCCAAGTCTTTACAAAGGAAAGGCAGAGATACTCAGTAGTCCCCTTCTGGGTCAGATTTCTTCACTTGAAGAAAAAATTATTCCCAGGAGTATGGATTAGGCAAAAAAAGCCATTTCCAAATTGGACAATGAAACTCCATCAGTACAAATAATTGCATGTATCCCAGGTCAGTCTCTGGTTATGATTCCCATTGACATGGGAGGGCCTGCACCTACATCAGTGATTTTTCCCAGAGTCAACCAGGTGATGGCAGTCAGACTGCCTGTTGTGTGTGGCTCTGGTCTTCTGAGGGTGCTGTTCTGTGCCCAAAAATAGCTTGGGAAAGTGCCTGTTGGCACAGATTAAAAATGTGTTAGAGACTGTCCTAAAAATTTAGTGTAGAGACAAGTGAATTGCCTGAAAACATTCTTTGACGTGTGCAATTTATTACTCTAGACAACAGTCTCAGAAGCTGAAGTCCAGGGTGTGTCAAGGCACACGCCCTCATGCAGCAAAGCTGCACTCACCTTCATGAAGCTGCAGATCTCCTTGATACCTCCAATACGAAAAGTACTTCTCATCTTCTGCACAGAAAGAAGGCTAGTTCAACAATAGATTATTGATTTGTGTTGCTGCATTTTTTAATGCACCTAAATGTGACTCTTAAGAGACACAATCTCTCTTCTGTACGTGTTCCAACCCCACAGTGCAAAAATGCCTTTGTACCATGATGAGGGAAATCAGCTCTGTAATTGAATCAAGAGTATTATTAAATAAGGAAGGGTTCCTAGACTCAAATAACCACAGAAATACACCAAGATTTAGTCTTTTTGGGGAGGAAGCTCTGAAGTTTTCCAGTATGTTTGCTGTGTAGAAAATTGAGTAGCCAAGGAGAAGAGCTTTTTTTCCCTGTAAAACCCACCCATTTTGTAGATTGTTCTTCTACCTGTTGGTTTCTCTGGTTCCAGATTTCTGCCAATGGCAAAAGACAAAGTGTTTTTTGTGCAACACTACAACTTAATTACAGTCAGCTGGGTATCAAACCCATCATTTACCCTCTAAGTCCTAAAATGGGAACTCCATTATTTTCTTGCCACCCTATAAGTGCCCTGGTGAGATGCATAGGAAGATCATGTGGTGGACTTGAATGTGTATTTTTAAGTTGATAGGTGGATTTTTTCCCAAGAAAATGAATTTGCATGGCTGTGTGGGAGAGAGGGAGGACGATGGAAAAGGTGGAGAGGGAAGTGAAAGGGAGAATGTATATAAAAACAAATCTCTTCTTGAGGAACAAAAGAAGATCATATAATCCTAGAATGATTTAGGTTGGGAGGGCCTTTAAAGGTCATGAAGTTCCCACCCCCTGCCATGGTCAGGGAGACCTTCCACTAGACCAGATTATAGCTTCATCCAACCTGTCCTTAACATGTCCAGGGATGGGTCACTCACAGTGACCCATGCCCAGTTTTTCTAGGCAACTTGTTGCAGAAATACCTGACTATTATATAAAGACAGGGCCTTGATTTAAATATATCTTTTATCTTTGACAAATAATGATGAGATTATTGTTTTTTTCTCAACCAGCGTGAATTACAGTTTCTTTGTAAATGTTACTGAAGAAGCATGGCACTAGTCTGTCTTTCATTTATATTGCTTTTATTAGGAGACTATTCAATATTCTGAAAAGAAAACAAGTTGTAGAGCTATAAGAAAATAATAAGCCTTAATGGCAGCAAGGTAGGAGAATGTAATTTTCAGTTTATGATCATAAATGCCTCAAAGCGCTTAACAAATATCTAGTAATTTAGCTTCAAAACCGACCTGAGAAATACTTAAGTATTTTTATCACAGGAAACTGCAAGAAGAGAGAAGCTAAATCAGAAACTAAAACTGTAGCTGATCCAGGAATATAACCTCTGAAGTCATCTCTATTCTTCTTTGGGAGGTTAATACACTAAGACACTAAGCTGAGTGTCTTTTGCCCCTGACAACTGAAAGAGGAAAATCTATCTGCTTTATTTAGATGCCACATAACCAGCTCTATGAGTTTCTGGCGTTAAGAGGGCTGTCCAGTCCACTAACACAACTACCAAAGTTCCATACATAAATTTAACTGAGCATAGCATTAACCTCTGAAGACTCGTCCAGCTTATCTGCCTCCCTCTTTCTGTCTGATTGCTCAGGGAAGTGACTCTTCATCTAAGTAGAAAAGTAAAGCTTCAAAGGCTGACCTTAACTTCCTGCCATCTTGCAAGTTTGGAAACTCATGTTTTAAAAACATCTGCAAAAACTTGCCATTTTGTCCAGCAGCAAACTACAATGCTTGATGTTGGAAAACACAATCACCATAATGCAGAATCTGTCAAGCATAGTGACACTTGAAGCTCAGTTCAGTTGCCCCACAAGGATGTCTGGTGTCATTTGGGATGAGGACTGTCATCCTAGCTGGCCTCCAGCTGATGCTTCAGGGGAGAGCAGGGTTTCTGCAGATCCTGTGTCACGTTTTATAGCTGTCTGCAGCAGATACTCACATGTGATGGGGGGAAAAAGTGAGAAGACGCTTTAATATAACTAACTTAAATGAACTCTTGTGGTCACATTTATTTTATACAGCTTAACTAAAAGTTCATATTGGAAACCATACTCTATCCTGGTCACCCAGGCTCAGTTAAAAATTATAAGCACCTTCAGATAATGGTTTTTCTAAACAGGAACTTAGGATAGGTGAGAATGATCACTCTTTGAGGTACCTTCATTATAGTCATATCATCTATATCAGGATTTTAAGGTAACAGCTAAATTTCAGTTGTCTGTCCTTTAGTTCTCTCAAATGAGGTTGTTTCTGCACAGAGTTTTGAGTTTTTCAAAACATTTCAGTTTATATAGAACTTTCCCGATCCACCTATTTCTTCACAGTATTGCTTTAGCATGATCCCAGTGTCAAAATATTGTATTGCTGTGAACTTTGCTTTTTTAATTTTTCCCAGAGCAATGTTAGTAATCCCATACCCCATTTACTTGAAGCTTTGTTCACGTAGTGCTGCCAGGCTCCCATCTCCTGATGCTTTTTTTTTTTTTTCCTCCATGATGATGTTACATTTTCTGTAACAACTCACAGAATTGTAGGACCATTTAGGTTGGAAAAGACCTTNTGTAGGACCATTTAGGTTGGAAAAGACCTTAAGATAATTGAACCCAGCCATTAACATAACACAGCCATGCCCACCACTATACCCTGTCCTCAAGCACCACATCCACATGTTTTTTGAACACTTCCAGGGATGGCATTTCCGTCGCTTCTCTGGGTAGCCTCTTCAAAATGGTTGATGACCTTCTCAGTAGATAAGTTTTCCNTCTCCTGATGCTTTTTTTTTTTTTTCCTCCATGATGATGTTACATTTTCTGTAACAACTCACAGAATTGTAGGACCATTTAGGTTGGAAAAGACCTTAAGATAATTGAATCCAGCCATTAACATAACACAGCCATGCCCACCACTATACCCTGTCCTCAAGCACCACATCCACATGTTTTTTGAACACTTCCAGGGATGGCATTTCCGTCGCTTCTCTGGGTAGCCTCTTCAAAATGGTTGATGACCTTCTCAGTAGATAAGTTTTCCTTAATATCCAATCTAAACCTTTCTTGGTGCAACTTGAGGCCATTTCCCTCCTCCTGTGCCTGTTCCCTGGGAGCAGAGCCTGACCCCCTGCCTGCCCCCTCCCGTCAGGGAGTTATGTAGAGCCATAAAATCCCCCCTGAGCCTCCTTTTCTCCAGGCTGAGACCCCTCAGCTCCTTCAGCTGCTCCTCATCAAACTTGTGTAAAACTACTGTTAGGCACTGAGAGCTAATATACTTGCCCCACGAGTCTGTTGACCAGATTGTGATTCCCAAGCCATATTGGCACTGTCAGTGGAAGATTAGTTATTTTTATATATATCCCAGAGAGTGTCCAGTAGTGGTGAGAGGATGATGGACTATGAAGCTTGAGAAACCTCAGTTACTACCTCAGCCCCAGGACTGTTTCTCGTGAAGTGCCTTAGAGGACATGGCATGAATAGATGTCAGAGAAGCAGACAGTTGAGCTGGGAATGGGGGAATGGAATCTGCTAAACTTAGAAAAATTAGGAGTGGTGAGTCATTTTCAACTGCCTTTGGCAAAATGCTTTTGTTGGGATGCTGCTGAGGCTGCTGACAATGAGCTGGGAATAACCAGTGCTCTCTGACTACATGTGGGAGAGGAGAGAGCAAACAGCATGGAGATACTTCTATAAACCCTGATGAGAAGGAGGAGTAGATCTTTGTGTGTCTCTTTCTTCCTCATCATTGCACACAGGTCTGGAAATTTTCTGTCATCCTGAGAGAAGGGATCATCTCTCAAAGGTATGGTTTTGCAGTTTGCTTTCCACTGAAGTTGATATTCTGTTTTTCAGGACATGTCAGACATTTTGTAGGAGCTCAGGAGAGGGAGCAGAGCAGTAAATGAAGGGTGGCAAATCTCACTTCCAAACCTAGATCAACAGAAACACTACAAAATCTTTATAGAACTCCTACTTCATTCCAAATTTTTCTATGTTCTAATTAGGAAAATTGAGGAAACGTAGTAGAAAGGACTAATGAAAGTCACTTAATAAGGCAGTTTTGAAAACAGAAGGAAAACCTACATTCCAACCTTGGTCTAAAATTCAGGAAACACTTCTCAGAAGAGATTAAATCATCCATTGAATTTCCTTCATTTCATAATTTTAAAGGTCTTCAGTAAATGGATATTTTTTAAAAAAGCCTTTATATTGATCATCTTTATTGCACACTAATTCAGCATGGGAAAAAAGAAAAGCTCTTTTGTTCTAGAGGTAGGAGGTAACAAGAGTGCAGAAGGAGGCAATGTGATTTGGAGAATTTTCCTTAACTTCAAACGATTCTTCAAGTTGTTTCAAGTGCTGACAGGAAATTTGGCCCCTCCATTTACTCAGTAAATTGCTGCTTCTGTCAGACTGTCCTTGTCGTTATTCAAGTGCAACTAAGTATTTTTGACTTTAAAAAGTCTTGGCTTTTTAAGGATCCTAAAATATGTTCTAGGTGTCAATTTGACTTTATATAGCCTTACAGTTTATGTCAATATTACATACATAGGTTCTTCTCACAATTTTTGCCTAGGAGAGAGGATGAATTGACAAAGACCAAAATCTTAGTTCTGGGAAAATAGGAAGGGAAGTATCTTTTCTTCATCACAGACAAAAAGAGAAAACTGTTATGTAGGTTAGTTTAATTGCCCAAAGATGCTTGGTTTAAAACAAAATAAAACAAAAAAGCAAACAAAAAACAAAAAACAAACAACAAACAACAACAACAAACAAACAAACAACAACAAAAAACCCAAACCCAAGCAATTCCCCATCCAAAACAAAACAAAAGAAATCTTAAAAAGAAATAATGTTAGGAGGTATAGGAAAGGCAGGGGGTTTTATGATGATGGCTGTATGGTTTCCATAACAGGAAAAACCCTTTCCCTCCCATCCTAACTCAATTGATTTTTTGGTGGCTAATTTAAAGGGTTTGCATTAATACTAGGCATTGATTTCTTCAGCACCTTATTTCTGTTTTGGATATCAGAACGTTTGTACCAAACAGTTCTTCCCTATTAGAAGAACCTGTGGTAATGACTCTCAGCGACCTTGGCATGTAACCGAAAAAAAAAAAAAAAAAATTCATCATGGAAAACTTACTTATTGATTGGGAATTGGGTGAAACATGTGAAAGACTCTTCTTTTAGAAGCAGATGGAAAAAAAAAGTAAGATTCGCCATAATTTCATCATCTCTCTGATGCGGAAACATAATAGAATATTAACAGATTCTGATTAGTTTATGTATATGGTTAAAACGTAGGCACATATCAAGGCATTCAGACTAGATTCCAACATTTATTTCACTCAAAATCCATGTAGCTGCCTCCTGGCCCTCATTACCCTTTCCCACTTAAATCACACTGTGAGCTGGACCTCAAGACAGGTTTGCCCACACCCTGGTCAGAACTTGGTCCTGAAAAACTGTAACACTAGGAACTTAGTCAAAGCTGCAGGCCCCCTACAGACAGAGGTCCAGTGATGTATTAGATGCAACCTTTGTGTACCATTTTGTCAATTAATTCATCATTGATTTAGGATAAAAATTGCATCTCATTTGCCAAAGGACGCTGAGCATGAATTGATTGGGTATTGTCAAGCAGTATACATTGCCAGCAAACAGTTAACACTTTCTGCCATATTTATATCTTCAAAGATGTGCTAGCATGTGTAAGTGTCTACATGGTTGCAGAGTACACATATGGATACAGAAACACCAGAAAAATAAAAATATTAAGCTAAACTTGTTTAGGGGAAATGTTTTATCCTGTAATCAGCCTATAAGAAATCCAACTGCACAGTACCAAGTAGGAAAATATATTAAGATTCTAAATATGCACCAATACATTTCCTCATTGGAATAGGATAGTTCTGCATATATCTACTGTAGGCATTTAGGATTTTTTTTTTTCCTCTCAATCATGATAGCTTCTGACACTCCAGGGCAAAAATTAGATTAGTGTCCAGACGGTATATCTTGAGACCTGGTGGCTGTAATTTTGCTTCACAGTGCCTGTATTTTATCACTTTGAACATGTCTAAATTAAAGGAATATGCATATGAATGATCATTGAGTTTGAGTAAAACCCAACTCAGGTCATTTGCTTCTGAAAGTACATGTCAGCATGCATTTTAGTGCTGGAGGAAATGTGCAGTCCATTGAGGGGATGTTGGCCAGTTCCAGCTTCCTTCAGGATGAAATATTATTTAAATTACTCTTTCTGAGCCAGATGATATCTATGCCAGTTAGGAAGATGAAATGTTGTAGTATACAATTTCAATGTAATCTTGCATTGAGCAGCTTACTCTGAGGTTGTATTTTCACACAAGACCCTGAGTTTGGGGTTATTTTAGAGTTGTGAATTACACTGTTTAATACTCAGTATCATTTCCTTTATAGTCTTAAAATTTGACTCATAAATCAGAATTTTACAATAGAGATTTGAAAAAACTCTACCTCAGTAGCATAGTCCATTGTTTGGTTGGTCAGGGTTGCATGGTCAAGTCAAAGCCACTTTAATTTTCCACTTTATTTTTCCTTAGTGATTCTCCTTCTTATTTCACCTGAAGTTTATAATAGCTGAATTTTGTTGTTTCAGCTCATGCTCTGAAGGGTGCAGAGTGAAAGGAGAGTTTCAGTTCTCTTCCGTAAAAANAGCTTGGAGAAAAGCAACAAAATATATCCTCAGAGGAACAAAAGGGATGATGGCCAGAGGGAGCATTAGGAATTTTCAGGGAGTGGGTAGTTCAGTGTCCCAGGCTTTGAGAGCCCTAAATGCCAAGCAAGATAATCAGGTGCTGCTGAGATGGCAGCCTCCATCCCAGAAGTGATGTGAATCACTGCTATTATTGAGTGAAATTCTTTGAGATCATATGATGGAAAGCCCTGGAGGAAAGTCAGATGCTGTTCCTTATTGCCACTGCCTTCTCTCTCAGCTATTCAATGTGCTCAGCTAATGGCTGCACTAGTCATTATCTTTCCTATATGTCACGATTATACTATATTACACCAGTCACAGTCCTCTCTCTATTTCACTATTAAATGAGACTTACTTTTCATTTGAATGTTATTGAGGAAGTTAGTGCATCTAATTGAAGGTTTCTGACTCATTTATGGTAGTTTTAAAATCTTAATCTTCAATTTTGAGGGCCTAGATGACCCTGATTACATGAACCATGAGCTACAATATGACTTTCTATATTTTTTGTGTCATTAAATGCTCTGATTCATTTCATGGCAGTGTGGCATATATCTTTGCACCTCTGTGTATATTACATATGTATTCAACAAGATCAACAAATAAATGTTGAAGCAATGTGCTAAACTATATTTATCATGTACTGCTGCTGTATTAGTCCTACTGTGGAAACTGTGCCATACAAGCCCTTCTAACACAGCTGAACTAAATTTTCGTGTAAGGGATGTCAAATGTGGCTTTGTCCTAGGAGTCATATGAGGTCATCAGGTGGTAAAGGAAAAGAGAACAAGTAATAAACTGTATGTAATGATTAAAATAACGTTCAGGTATATATATGTTAAGACAACTATCCAGCATTTTGATACTTTGAGAGATTGGTCATGATAACTATCTAAAATAAAGAAGGTCTAGTCATCCTAAAAAATCCAATAAGGCAAAAAAAGTCTACTTAGATGATGAAAACTAGTAAATTCTGAGTGTGTGGCATGAAATGAGTAAATCTTTTGGGTTTTGCAAAGAAAAGATTCATAAGAGCTCTAATCTATATGATTGTAGTGAATATGAATCAAGAGAGGTCATTAGGGTCAAAAAAAGTCATACTACATTTGATATATCTTTGGATATTTCTGGTTATCAATCCATTTTTTAAGAACATGTAATGATGTTACTGTGTGAATTTTTTTGCCAACTGCTTCTTGTTTTGTTATTTATTGTGCATTTATGTAAACAGTGTCCTGAACAAGTTTCTGAAAGCTTTGGGGATATTTTTATTTAAATAATAATCACAGTTCTGGAACTTACATAAAGATGATAAGAAAACAGTTTGTTTTGGGGGCATACCAAAGAATATGGGCAGAATCCTAAAGAGAATATACCTCTTCACAACTAGAACTGGGTGAAGAATGAGCATCAGCCCTTATCTGTGACCCTGGAGGGGTGATCTCCTGGACAAACAGTCTAAAGGATATGTCCAAATGTCTATACAGGAGAAAGCTGTAATGGAACAACACAGATTTATCTCTTAGTAGTATTTCCTGCATATAGGAATTATACCTTTCTAACCGCAGTAAAATTACAGCACTTCTCCTTTGAGACTACCAGCTAAAACTGGATCAATAAGTAGCTAAGACCACAACCATATTAATAAATGGTTGGATACATCCACCATTGTTCTCAG
>VXBB01001187.1:5459-16783 GCA_013399915.1 Illadopsis cleaveri | reverse complement strand
TTTTTTTTTTTTTTTTGTGGTGGTTGTTGTTGTTTTTTTGTTTGTTTGTTTTTGTGGGGTTTTTGTTTTGTTGGTTTGGTTTGGTTTTGGTTTTTTTTGGTGGGTTTTAGTGTTTTTATAGTTTTCTTCCCAGTTCCAAAGCAATATTTCAATTATCAAACCATGTTTTCTTCCAGAATGCTTCTCATCTCTTTCCCACAATCCTAAAACAAACACTTAGATATTCAGCCTTCATAACAGCCAGTTTCTTTGTATTCAACATGAAACAGACTAAAATAAAAGAATAAATTAATTAGCATTTACAATCCCAGGATTGGATCTAATGCCTGACAGCAAAATCCATGAGATGAGGGAAGTTAACTTCTGCAGCAATGCAGATCACTGACAAAGGGTTCCCATGCTTCAAGAACTGAACTGGCTTTTTAATGAGAAAGAAAGAAAAAATAACAAAAACCTAATTACATCCCCGCTCTAACTACAGTTGGCAATTCAACTGTATGCACAACACTCACAAACACACAGTAAAAGGCAGGGCTGCTCCTTCCTCCTACAGCATACACTCTGGCACCCAAAATACACAGGGATTGCATCAAGGCAGGCCAGCTTTGTATCTTGGGGCCTGGCCAGAGCATGTTCCATACAAGCTGGGTCTTCACTGGCATTTACAGGAAATTTCTGTGCAGAGCTGTTGGCTTTGTGTGTGAGTTGCTGTATGCAGTCCTTGATTCAGAGCTGAGTTTTGAGTGTTTTTTTGTGATGTAAACAGATCCAAATGGACACCTGACATTACTGTGACAAACTGTGTGTCAAACTTACCACCTGAGCATCTAAAATCATAATCCATTCTGCATTCCATTTTGATTCCTCTGAAGCTTCAGATTATACTTCGTGCAAATGAGCTGCAAACCTACGGCTTTAATGCTACATGGATGTTGTTAATGTCACTTTAAAAGCCATTTCAGAATTATGCCTTTCTCCCTAAAATTTATTTTCTTTCATTAGGAAATATTTTTGTGTTGACATTACAGGTCTGTGTATGCTGGTAAACTAAACAAAAAGAGCAAGCATAAGTATACACTAATAAATTTAGCTCTATATGGGAAGTCAGCCATTGATTTTGCTGAAACTGTTGGGCTCATCCTGTGCATCTTGCTTTGGTCATTGCCATTTAGGGCTCTTGTAAACAGCCCTTTCAGAATTGCTAATGGTAATACATCCTTTATTGGAGAAGCAGGGAGTCCAACAGCATGGATGCCACACATTTCATACCAACAGGTCTGAGTAGAAAAAAGCCAGTCCCTCATCACATTAAAATCACTTGAATAAAACCAGTGAAACCATATTTTAAGAGATTCACAAGGTATGAGTTCCATGTGAATCTGCACTAAGCCTTTTCCCCCAAATCTGTGAACAAAACACCTTGATTTTCTTGAAGTCCTTGTGTTTTCCCTTTATCTCATGTGATCTAAAATTTATTTCACTCTTTATTCCATGCCAGCAGATTAAAAGATTTAATACCAATCTAATAAAAAGTGATTAATATATCCATTCTGCTTGGCAACTTCTTCAAACACCACCACATATAATCCAATATATAGCTGCTTATCCTGATTAGCAGCGGACATGTTCAAAATGTAGAGGTACCATCAAGCAAGCTACTGAATGAGGCAATCCTGATATATCTATTCCTGCAGAAGTAAGAAAACTCTGTTGGAGTCAATATCTGTTGGCAGGTGGTGAAGAGAACAGGAGCATTAAAAGGAAAAAGATCTAAAGGAAAGATTAAGCCATAATCACTGAGAAAGTTTCTGTAATAGAAAATCAAGGCACTGCTTTGCATGGTTCCATTCTGTCTGGGTTGTTCAGGTTGGCATTAAACAATATAAGATTAAGCACTTGTCAGATGAACTAATGAGTTTTGGATTGATTTCTGTCTTCTGCAATGCTACTAGCACTTTTGACAGATATGATTTATAGGGCATACTTTGGGCCTGTTCATGAGAAAAGCTGTTTATTTTGGTTGATGGACAGGGTTTCTAATGTTCCCAGTGGAGTGTGCAGATGGCAGGAAGGACAGTAATCTTTGAGACCATCTCTCAATGTCTAGGGTACGTCTCTTATAAATTTGTAATCAAGATCTCAAGAAACTAATATGGACAGGCTTCCTCTGAAATTGTTTTTGTGACCTTTGGCCAGCATAATGCTCCCTGAAAAATGTATGTCTGGTACTTTTGCTGTTTAGTAAATGGAGCTTGTAAAGGCAATCAAGAAACTATACTTTCCTTTTTAACTGATGTGACACATATACACAGAGTTTGCACATTTACAGTTCTATTCCCTCCGGCTTAGGAGACTTTTTTTTGGTACATTTTATGTCTATGGATATTTAGTGCACTGGTAGACTAAAAAGAAAAAAAAAGAAAAAAAGCAGCCAGGCAATGTTGGAAACTTAATAGAATCGCTAAGGCGTGAAGATAACAAATCTAAGCAGTTGCACTGCTGAATAATTTTTATTCTCATCTGCTGTTCTTGCCATTGATTGTTATTTTTTTTTTCCATTTGTCTTGCTCATAATTAGATTGTACAGTCTTGGAATGTAGGCCCAGTCTAAGCTGATATGGCTGCATCGACTGAAATAAAAGCTCCACCAATGCAGAGAAAACATGGGCCTGTCTGCTGTCACTTTCTTACTTCTAAAACTAAATAATCAATTTTTAAAGAGGGTCTAAAATACATTAATTAACACTCATACAAGCATCTCCTGAAAACTTTAGAGGGGAAGAATTATTGTGGTGTGAGTTTAGACATCTAGGATGGACTGTTTCCACAGCTGTCAGGTGATGAATGTTGATGATACTATGCTGAGATGATCCCACAGTTTGACTCAAATTCCAGTCCTGCACAGGTTGGCTGTCAAAAATTTGGCTTCCTAGCACTAGGAATTTAGGAAGTTTGATTTTTAGAGAATGTAAACTGCTGGCATATTAAACCTTAGGCTTAAAAGTTTGAAGCCTTTGACCTGTTCAGTTACTCAGATCCTTTTGGTCTCTTGAGTCCTACTACTAGTCCCAGAGATGGGACATTTTTTTCCCCACCTCCCTGTAGCCATGTATCTGAATAACTTAAGCCATTCTCTGTACCAGCCAAACTGTTTGTAGATAAGGAAACACCTGCAGTCTTGTCTTTCAGAGTTCTCAAGGATTCATCAAGGCTACAGGAACAACAACAGGTCTAAAAACAATGAGCAAAAGCCTGGGAAAGCGTCTACAAGAAATGCAAAACTCAGAAGACACACAGTGTGGTGATGGACACTTGACCAATTAGGTGCCCTGAAGGATGTGTGCCTGTCTGATGGACAAATGATTTAGCCAATTGAGAGACTCCTGTATGTGTGAACAGAAGTGCTAGAAACTAAAACTGTGGCTTTACATAAACAATAAGGTGGCTTCTGTTGGAATCATATTGATTTGTTTATTTCAGTAGCCCATTTTCTCCCTGCACCTCCGTTTCTCAAGTGTGCATATGTCTTAAAACAAATCCTAAATTTTCAAGATCACTCTCTCTATATACCCTTGTGCATGTGAGATGATGATTTTTCCTTGATAAATGCAGAATCCAGGTTGGACATCAGCAGAGGCATAATGATGCTCCATTGGAGAGCTGAGACACTGAAGAATTGACGGCCTCTGTCATCTTCAGAGGCCTTTGGCACAGCATGGGGTGGTCTTGGGCACACAAGACATCCACAAAAAACAGACAGGTGGCACAGAACCTGTAGAACAGTTGTACCCTTCTGGATAGGCAGCTACTTAATATCTTTGATTAAGAACCTAATTCAATCCTTGAACATACTTCTGAGAAGCCTCCTGCTTCAATCTTGGCTTCCACTTTTCTCCCATTATCCTTCCCCAGCATGGCCACCAAAAGCATGTTGAGTGATGGAAGAAACACTAACAAGTGTATCAGCAGAGCTGGAAACCAGATCTGTGAAGCAAGCAAGGACAGCCAAAGCAGCAGGAAGCAGCCAGCGTTTCATAACTGATGGAAATCACAGAAACATAATATTTTCCAAAATATGTTAAATATTAGGAAGAATTAGAGATTAACAAGATTAGATATAAGGAAGAAATTCTTGCTTGTGAGGGTGGTGAGGCCCTGGCTCAGGTTACCCAGAGCAGCTGTGGCTCCCCCATCCTTGGGAGTGTTTAAGGCTAGGTTGGATGGGGTTTGAAACAACCTGGAGTAGTGGAAGGTGTACCTGCCCATGGCAGTAGGAGGAACTGGATGACCTTTAAAGTCCCTTCCAATCCAAACCATCCTGTGATACTAATTAATAAGGTCATTGACTACTAAGACAATTTTTTATGTCTTGCAATAAGATCCAGAGTATAGAGAAAAATTAAGCTCCCAAGCAGTACTGGAGCAGAAAAGCCCTAAATCCCAACAGTCCTTTCATACATTGGACACACATTATTTGATGCCAGAGTTGTTCCTTGGCTCAGAGGGCTTTACCCTTTTTATACACAACATCCTAAATATCCTGAGTAGTTTTTGGTTTCCATTGGCTTCAGCTAAACAACAAAATCACTTTTCAAAGGAATTTGCAGTCCAAGCACATCTTTGTTCTCACTTTAGGGAGATGCCAGGTCTCTCTGCTGAGGCTGCATGTTATTGCATTGCATTACTGAGGTATCAAATCTGTGTTGAAATACTGCCACTTGTAACCTCAGAGCTGCTGCCTCTTTATCTGTGAGCACACAGGTTGTGGTGGGTTTGGAGCTGGGCTCTGCGTGCAAATGCAGTGTAGACACAGTGTCAGCCTCCTCATTTACAAATTACACCATCTTCTTTCTCTAAGGGTTTATCACTAAACCTTTATTCCTAAGTGCTCCAGCTTATTCCTTCTTATCTAAGCCTGCATGTCAAAACTGTCTGCAATTTCAGGTGAGTTCTCACTGCAAATCTGTGCAGGAAAAATTAGTGATGGCTTGCCTCTAGTGAAGATGCCTCACTAGGCAATCACAACTGTTTTTCCCACATCTGTGTGCTGTTGAACATTCTTCTACTACTGTCAAGAATATCCCGATCTTCCCTCTCTTAAGATGTTTTTAAGTGAAGACCTAGCAGATTGCACAAGAAGTTTTTGTTATTGCTCCCTCAGCACATGAACTTCCACATTGTGGTAAGAAATTTAACCATCTTTAACCCTAACTACTACATTAATAATTTCTTCCTGTTTTTTCCAATTTTTCTTCTGCATTGATGATGACTTCCTCCTTCAAGTCACTAGCAAATTTCATAAGCAATCTCCAGTACTTCATGCCAAGATTGTTTGAAAAACTAATAAGGCATGACCCAGCTTCTTTAATAATATTAGTAGGCTATTTCTAGCCTTCTATTGCCTCTTGTAATACAGTTTGTTAGCTCTTTAGAGAATCTTGAAGGAATCCCCATTTTCTATTCCCTAACAAAAAATATCTTATGTGGCAACAACTAAACTTAATATTATGATTTAGCTCTACTGCACTGATGACAGATTTTTTAACAAAAAACTATTTGATTTGAGAAAGATATTGATTTTATCTGCACCATTTCTCCATTATTTCCATCATTAGACTATTCTTTCCTTGGAGTTGTGCATATTATTGAGATCAACTAGTAAACCTGAAATGTAGTGGATAATTCACTTTCCATTTGCTATCTATGGTGCCAAGGTTTTTATTTTTCTTTTCTTATACATGATAACACCTGATGTAACCCTGACATGATGTGATTCACAGGATATGATTCTTGAGACTTTCCTGTCTATGGCTAGGAGTTGGACTTAAATCATCCTTTTTTATTCTTTCCAACTCAAAATATTCTACGATTCTCTGATTTTGTGAAATATTTTTTTCTCAAGTTGTTATTTTAAAGGAGTTTGTGACAGTGTCTATCTCATCCAAGGACATTTAGGAATAAAACTCATGAAGCTTTGGCTCTATACTGTTTATTGTCATTTTAAGAACCATATCTTTATTAACATTCCAACCTTATTAGGAAAATTATTTTAAAAGAAAGAAAAAAACCTTACTAGGAAAATTATTTTAAAAGAAAGAAAAAATATCCTGTTTTAGGACCATGTGCTGGCAATGGTTTCTTTAGTCGCATAACATGGAAAAATAAGGGCTCTGCTGAATCCTCACTCCTTCCCCATCACCTTCAACTGATGCCCACTGGAGGATATCCCAGCTGCCACAAGCTGTATCCCTCTGCACCAGCAGCAGAACAAGGCAGATTTTTCTCAGACAGGGGTATGAGGTTTCCCTTTCCTTAGCCCCTTTATGTCTGCTTTGGCTTAAGCATAGTTTATATTCACAAATTCTTTGGCATATTAACTTGTTTACAGCAAATTCCTACCAAAGTTCATAAAGTCAATTTGGGACTCAGAATGAAAACTCACTTTGACCTGCAATTTCATTGACCCCTGCAGTCAATAAATCTCCCCTCCCTCAAATGAGTGAGAGAGGGCAGCACAAAACCCATTCTGTTTCCCTTATTTGGCCCCCACAGGTTAAAAGGACAGATGAAATTGGGTGAAATAGTACAACTGTCACCTACTGGTTTCAAATGACAATCTGGGAAAGGATTGCTGAGGACTTTAGGCGGCAGATTTTTTTTTTTTTCTCATACTGCAGATCAAAAAATATTTATTGGAACAATAAAAAATGTTCTTTAAAAAATAATTCTTTTGGTGTGATATAGGCACTGCAAACTTCATCTTCTGTTCTCAAAACTCTGCTATTCATACCCAGTATCAAATGAATCAATCCCAGACTCTTATGGATGATTATTACTTCTGTGTATATAGCAGTTAAATCTCATGAACATGACTCTTCTCATTTTCCATCTGTTCTGTGTCAACGAGCTGTACCAGTGACCTTTTCTACAACCATGGCCATTCTCTGTTGGTACTGCAATTTCCCTACTTGTGAAGTGAAAATAATGACAACTTTCTTTCCAAGGGCATGGGAAGATATAACAATGAATGATGTCCCTTGGGCCTAATTCAAAGTCCACTGAAGTAGCTGAGAACCCTTCAGCTGACTTCAACATGCATTCAACTAGGTGCTGTAAAAGCCAGATCATTCTACTGCACACCAAATCTCAGGGCTGGTGTAACCCCCTGCTTTAGGCAGCAAATCACATAGCAATCAACCCTAATTTCTGCAAACGGATTTGTTTATTAATTTGTTCATTATTAATTTTTCATTCCATAATTTTCAGGCCTTGGCAGGTCCCAAGTAAAAGTACACATTGCTTGTTGTCCAGGATGCTGTTCTGTGATTGCCCATCTGATTCCTATGGCAAGGGTTTTAATCTGTTTGGTGCGATTACTGAAAGAGAAGGATGGACGTATGATCAACTGGGATATGTTCCTTTTTCCTTTTTCCTTTTTCCTTTTTCCTTTTTCCTTTTTCCTTTTTCCTTTTTCCTTTTTCCTTTTTCCTTTTTCCTTTTTCCTTTTTCCTTTTTCCTTTTTCCTTTTTCCTTTTTCCTTTTTCCTTTTTCCTTTTTCCTTTTTCCTTTTTCCTTTTTCCTTTTTCCTTTTTCCTTTTTCCTTTTTCCTTTTTCCTTTTTCCTTTTTCCTTTTTCCTTTTTCCTTTTTCCTTTTTCCTTTTTCCTTTTTCCTTTTTCCTTTTTCCTTTTTCCTTTTTCCTTTTTCCTTTTTCCTTTTTCCTTTTTCCTTTTTCCTTTTTCCTTTTTCCTTTTTCCTTTTTCCTTTTTCCTTTTTCCTTTTTCCTTTTTCCTTTTTCCTTTTTCCTTTTTCCTTTTTCCTTTTTCCTTTTTCCTTTTTCCTTTTTCCTTTTTCCTTTTTCCTTTTTCCTTTTTCCTTTTTCCTTTTTCCTTTTTCCTTTTTCCTTTTTCCTTTTTCCTTTTTCCTTTTTCCTTTTTCCTTTTTCCTTTTTCCTTTTTCCTTTTTCCTTTTTCCTTTTTCCTTTTTCCTTTTTCCTTTTTCCTTTTTCCTTTTTCCTTTTTCCTTTTTCCTTTTTCCTTTTTCCTTTTTCCTTTTTCCTTTTTCCTTTTTCCTTTTTCCTTTTTCCTTTTTCCTTTTTCCTTTTTCCTTTTTCCTTTTTCCTTTTTCTTTTTTCCTCCTCAAATTGTGAACTCCCTGGAATTTTTCAAGCTGGTGCAGACCTCTGGAAAAATTTTATTTACAGATATCTTTATGTCAAATGTCCAAGTATGACCTTTTTTTTCAGCCTTTCCTGTAACTTTCAGGATTAAGCTGTGCACCATAGGCTATGTCTGTCCTGGTAAATTAGATGTTTCCAGTGCTGTTCTCTGACAGTGAGGCCAACAGGGAAGGATCAACCCAGTTCACACAAATAACATTTTTTTGCTGTCCAGAGCTGAGTGGCTGTATGTAAAGTGCCAGATGAGATTGGCTTCCTGCCCTTGAAAACTTCCAGTCTATTCTGAGGCCTGTTTGTAAGACTGAGAGTCAGCCCAGGTCAGTGCCACATAAGGTAAAACTTCTACTAAGAGTTTGAAAGGTTGTTCTTCTGGGAATGCTCTTGGGCAATTAAAACCTCTGAGGAGAGCAGAATGCAAGTGGTGCCTTTTGATGAATAAACCATTTTACTTAAGATCAGAAAAGTGTGGTGCATCCAAGAAAATTCAGGCATATAATTGGGTCACCTGACACCATCTTCAGCTCTCTCTGTTTATAGCTAAAGAAGAAAAATATGTGTCTCCAGAGACTTATCTAGAGAAATGGCATGATGTGTGAGGAGTTTTGCTGACGGTATGTAGTAGGAAGTCATGAACAATTTGATCCCCATGAGACTTGGAAAATTCTGCTCTTCATCTAATACAAAAAAAAATCTCTAATTCAAATTTTCTTGTTCTTCCTTTTTTTTTTTTTTTTTTGGTTGTTTTCAAAAAATCTATTTTTAATTCCTGACTTTATAAAATAAATTGCATTTGGAGAGAGCAAAAAATATACCTGAAATTGTCCACAATGAAGACTTAAGACCGAATCTCATGGCAAAGATGGTGGAAACATTTGTGCTTTGCCTGGGAAAGCTGTGAAATCTCCAGCATGGGAGTATTTTAAGAATAGCCTATGCAAACTTGTGCCTGCTGATATTTTCCTGGGCCAAAGGAATGGACCAAGAGACCTACTGAGACCCTGATTATTTTTGTTATTTGGAGCCCAGGGTTTTATAGAGTAGCAGTGGTTAAAATCTTATAACTGGAATTTCATGTCACCCTCCTGGAAAATAAAAGTAATCAAATTAGAGTTTTCAGTTTTGAAGAATGTAAATTTACCCCTATTTTGTCAATGTCAGCGATCATATTAGCTGACCTTTTGCATAATGTAAAACTTTTAAATAAAGTTGTTTAATAATTACATGCCCCTCTCCAATGATTTTTATGTTAAGATCTAAAAGTCAGTGAAAGAAACTTTTTATCCACTGGTGTTAACATCATATCAATTTATGGACAGTGAAACAGAGTCAATGAGAAGAACAGTAACAACAAAAAAGATAATTTCGAAATATTTGTGAATCCTGTAAAGTCATACTTTTGATCATGTTTTCAAGGTTTAAGAGCTAGTCTGACATCGATACCCCAAGTCAATAAAATACTTGAAATACAAATTTTTCTTCCAATTTTGACAACATACTGAGTCTTGTGTTCCATAGATATGGCTAAATCAAAATATTTGGACATCCAAACATCATCAGGGGAGAAGGAGGCAGGTGGACCTGAAGAGTAGATACAGTTTACATTTGCTGACATAAATTAAAATTGCTTCAAAGAGAGCTTAAAAATCTGTTCCTGGCCTTTGTAATTCAGTGTCGAGGACTCAGAACAGTGAGCCTGTTTATTTCACCTTTTAACCACGTGATGTTATACCTCTTGTTTCTGGAGAATTCAGCCATATTTCACCTCAGTAATGGCTTCTACCTTCTAATTTAAATTTTTTGCAGTGTAATCTACTAACCTATTATTTACTACTGGAATTAAATTATTTGTTGTAATTTTTTTTTTTTTTTTTTTTTTTTTTTTTTTTTTTTGGTTTCTCCACAAAAAAAAAAAAAGACCNTTTGGTGGCTTCACAGATATAAACAGAAGCGACCTTCAGGATGGGGATCCTCATTGGATTTACCACCTGCTCCACCAATGGCCTACAGACCAACATTTAAGGTTGAATATATTTTGGTGGTGAGTACAATTTTAGCAAAAATTTAATCAATTTGGCCCTGTTAAATATTTATCCAATTATGCAAGTGACAAGCGAAAAATGAATGAATTCCTTTTAACGTAATATAAAATAGCACATAGCAGAAAGGAATTTTATCATTAAAGATATAATGAGATCATGATCACCTCCAAAGGGGTGAGTTAATCAAATAAGGCCATAATATGACAAGCAGCCTGTCAGAAGAAATTCTATTTGCTGCAGTACGCGAGTTGCATTTGAGTTAATAATTGAGTCGCGTAGCCACCCTACCAATCTTGTTAGAGGATGTCACACTCAGCCTTGCTGATAAAGGAGTTCAAAAGTGGATGGTTTGAAGGGGGAATTCCCAGAGCTGATATTGACAGTGGGTGTAATTACAGAAACTGCTGACTCTGACAGATACAGACCTTTCCCTCAGGTGTACATAGTGTGTACTGCCCTCCCTTCTGCAAAATAATGATGCCCCAGGCATTAAGTATATATATACATATGCATACTGGAAGAACTAGCTATTTGAGAACAGTCTGAGGCATATCATTGAAGAGACTCAAGATGTATGTTTTCTTCTGAGAGAATTTAAGGCCCATACCCTCAGCTGGCCTGAAATCTTACAGCTCCACTGACATCAGCCTAGTTCTTGTGATTTACACATGCTAATGCTTTGTCTCACAGTATGTAATCTCTTTCCATTAATATTTACCTGCTGTTCCATAATGACTACAAAATGCCTGACAATAGCTAGACAGTGGGAGTTCTGTGACTGCCACTTACTACACAAATCATAATCTAGCCACTGGTACCTTGCGTTCCTCCATTTTTTCTGTCACATCCATCTGGTGCCCCTCCCACACAGACTAAGAGTAGACGCTGCCTCCAAGTGCAGTTATCCTGCATTGGGGATGAAAATAGTATTGCAAGAGCAACAGGCAAAAATGAGCATGTGATTTCTAATAGCAGCAACATGATAACATAGTGGCTCCTTCCCTCCAGGAGCTCAAGGCACTTGAAATAATTTGCAAGTTGTGTTTTGTAGAAGATATCAAAGGATTAGCCTGTGATAATATTGTTGGCAGATCTTCTTCCACCTGTA
>VXBB01001186.1:47667-62534 GCA_013399915.1 Illadopsis cleaveri | reverse complement strand
GGGGTAGAGTCAGCACCCCTAGAGTTATTTAAAGGGCTTGTAGACATGGCGCTTCAGGACATGGTTTAGTGGTGAACTTGGCAGTGCTGGGTTAATGATTGGACTGTATGAGCTGAAGGGTCTTTTCCAACCTAAATAACACTGTGATTCTAAACTTACACTTGTATCTCTTTGGCATTGAATATAGTCAGTAGGTCAGCTTGAGGCTTAAGGCATTTTGAGTGATTGGGTGTTTTCACATTGTCTGGTAACTGTTCTCTATGTGTGGGATGGTTAATAAAATTTGAAATAACAATTCTTGTACACCAAGAACCTGCTGGTTTTTAACCTAGTCTTCTGACTCTTACATAATACTTGGCTTTCCTGTCCATCACAATGTGCAAATTTTGCAGTATTGCAAGTACTCTTACAGTACTGCAAGTGCTCTTACAGTTACTCTTACAATACTATATTCCTTGTACAAATTCTGAATAATTAGGAGTTCATCAACTTGATTTTGATTGATTTCAGTTCATTAAAATAATTTCACTGGGTAATGTCATCATCCTTTGTCTGAAACGTAATTACTTCCTACCAGATCTTAGCAGATCTGAGAAAAGAGGAACATTCTAAAATTGCAATAAAATACGTGATTATGAGAAGATCATATTAATACTCCTGCTGTTGGAGTATGAAGAAGGACCTAAATCAGGTTTAAAATACAAGTGTTTTTTTAGGTGGCATATGCTGCTTTTTATTGCAGCTCTGCTTCTCCAAGTATGTTCCAAACAAACCATTCTTAAAAAAATGGGAGTCAGAAATGTGAGACCCCAGGCTGTTTATTTGTAACAGTTATTAATGAGTTAAATACTGTTTCAAACTCAATATTCCTGTTGAATTCAATAGTACTGATCTGCATGTCTTGTCGCAGTCAAGGCAAGGATATTGAAGACTGAATCAATAAAGATTGAATTATCCTCCTCCTGTTAAGAGGATGCTTCTTCAGTGCAAGTTGTGATGCACTGGGATCAGGAAATTTCCTTTCACGTTGCCTTGTCCTGTAGGCAAGGGAAGAATTAATTTACCAGTGGACTTGATATAGCATACTGAGTTTTTAGTTTAGAATGTGACTGCCACGAAGAATTGTGGGAAGAGAAGTAAGGAAATTGAAGTGCCTCAGTTGCTATTGCATAAAATGTCTATGAATTTGTTGGGCATCCTGTAAAACACTGAGAGCAAAATTGACATCAAGTAATGAAACTTCCCTTCCTATTTCTTCCTTTCTAAAAAATTTCAGTGTCCTTCTAAATTGTAACAAAAACCAGAACAAAATTACTATTTTAATTAATTGTCACTTCTTTCCTCCCTCCCCCTGTCCTCCCACCTCTACTGAAGACATTTTTATGGATTCTTTTGCTACACCTGAGTTCTGACCAAGGCATGCAGCCTAGCCAAGTTTTCCCAAGACCTATGTCTTATTTTCATTTCTAGTTATTTTCCAGAAATGTCAATTTTGGATCATAGGCTTTAAGTCGAAAAAAGGCCCATATACATTCCTAAAATAGTTTGTTGAGCAATAGTAAAGATATTTAATTTGTCAGTACAAATTATTTCTAAGGAAATTTTGTATATATTGTTAACCTGTTTTTCATGTTAGTACATCTACCGTTTTGAGCAAATGGGTGGAAAAGACAAAAGCTATTTTTAAAAACATGTATAAATCTTGCATGAAACTGTGGTGTTGTATATTACTTCTGTAATGAGTAGAACCTTTTGATTCAAACATTCTATATACGTCCTTGTCATTTTGTCTTTGGTAGGTTGATGAAGTGGTGGATGAATATAGTGAAAATCATTTCTATGACTCTGATGAAGAACAGAAAGAGAAGGATCAGAAACTGAAGACAACCTATACCATGGACCCGGATCACAGGATGCTGTTACGAAATACAAAGCCCCTGCTTCAAAGCCGAAATGCTGCTGTATGACAGATTCCTTTTTGATTAAAATGTTAAAACTACAAGTATCTGTTTTTAGAAAATTTAAAAGATTGAAGAGTAAAATCTATACCTCTGTAAAACTGCTGAAAATAGCCTTTAGTAACTTTAGAAGTGTGATGGATGTATTTTGTAAGTGAAACACCTAAAATGATTGTGATATGTGCTCCAGGTAATACAGACAAACAAAATACTAGATGAAAGTATGAGAGCATTTGAATCCGACTTATACAGCATGTGATGACTCCACCATGGCTAGCTCTTAATGCTAAAACTCTCAGCAGTTAGGATGGCACAAACTGGTACAGTTTATTAGCACAGTTTAATGGAACAGATCTACAAGAAAATCATAGTTGTTATTGATTCATTAATTTTTTCTTTCTTTTGAGTCTCACTTTTTGAAAGTAGACAATTATACACCACCTTTCTAGAGCTGTTGCCTTGACAGGGTTCCAGGAAGATATGGCATTCATTATAAGTATGGTATGCTAGATAATTTCCATGAAATTTTGAAGTACAGGTAACTTTTTTGAACTGGAAAAAGCCATCCTTATGGTGAATCATTGTGATGTTAATCAGATCACAGAATGTTACTTCTAACCTCAGCTTGTCCTGTTAATCAGGACTAGATGTCCTATGAGAAAAGTCTTCCAGTGATGATGAATATTCATATCACTGCAAAAAGTTACTGCACCATGCTTAAGTCACCTTGCCACCTATTCTTAATAAGCTAAACAGATCAGGTTATAGTTCTCCATTGAAACATACTTTGAGATTCTAACTCATATCCGACAGGCCAGCAGACTTTGGAAACAAATTGATTAAATTTTTACAACTTTTTTGCTAAAAATCACAGTTCAGTGTTTGTGATATTTCTTAATTTCGTGCAAAGAACAAGTATGTTTGATATGTTTGCCATCCCACTTCACGAAGAGGTTCAGTAAGTTATTGCCCTCATTCCATAAATAATTTTCTTTGTTAAATATGGTATTGATTCTCACATGTATGATCTCTAACTTTCTGATATTAAAGTTAACTGAGATGTTAAAGTGCGCTTCGAAAAGTGCTATCAAAATTATGCTACTCTGAATTGCTATTACGGGGATATTCATACTATTCACAGAATTTACCTGCAATTAATTTAATGGCTTTCTGTATGACCTCATGTTTTTTGACAGCAGTAAAAGATACTTGTGGTATACTGCTAAAAAATCTTAAAGTTATTTCCTGGTTTTTAATTGCTTTTTATTGTTGGATAATAANGTAGGAAAGGTTGTGACATGACACTCACTAGCATAAAGATGATATTTTGTCTTCTCTTTATGAGAAAATTTGAGAAGAAAAAGCATGGGTTTTAAGTTGCTTATGTCTCAGTCTTTTGAATTTTGTTAGCCAGGATATTGGTATACAACCCTGTAGCTTTTACTTTCTGTTGGATTTGATACTTTAAAATTTCCCAGTAAAGGCTGCTATTGTTTTAGAAATTGAATAATAGAACAATGGAATGAAAGATTTTGAGTGGAACTAGATAAAAGGTGATATTGAACCTGTAGTAATAAAGGAAAAGCGCATTAGAAAAACTTGTAAAGAATATTTCTTCATTACTTTGTATAGTGATGTTAGCAATACTGATTTATCGAGGATGGTATCACTGTGTTTGTAATTTGAATTATCTACTGCTTTTTCTCTTTGTCCCTATTATTAAGACCATCTATTTATTATAGCATAGAGTAGATACTGAGAGGAAGTAAAGGTACTTAATTAGTAAAAAATATATTTATTCCAATGTTCTTCCTCAGTCTGCTTTGCTGATTTGCACTTTGATATTCATTTTGCTTTCTGAAGAACTGAGTGAGCTGACAGTCCTACAGGTCTGAAGCAAATGTGGTAGATATGACTGATGATTTGAAGTTAACGTGCTGCTCTGAATGTTCTTCCTTTAGGTGGTAATGGCAGTTGCACAGCTTTACTGGCATTTGGCACCAAAATCTGAAGCCGGTATTGTTTCTAAGTCTTTGGTGCGTTTGCTTCGTAGTAACAGGTAGGTCAAGTCCATACTTCACATCTTTGTGTATACTTGTTTAGCCATGTTATAAGAATGTAACTATTACACAATTAATTTGATTTAGAAATTGTCCTGTAATACTCACTTTCACTCAGCAAATGAGGATCACTGAAAGTAATTCCATCATTTTTGGTATCCCATCCAGGGATCATTGATTGTTGTGTTTCATTCCTGTGATTTTTGTTCTGACAAGAATCACGGCTGCTTAGTTAGTATTTGAATGGAGTCAGTACTAGCTGGTTTGCTTAATATCTTGATTTTTTTAAAATTATTGGAAATTTAGTTCTGTTGTTCCTTACTGTCTTGCTAAGCACTAAAGAAGTTTTCTGATGTATATTTTATTTTCCTGCACTGTAATTCAAATCTCAAAATGGGTGAATTTAGAAGGGATCACTGGATATTGTCTAGTCCAACTTCCCTACCCAGGGAGGGTCTCCTGGAGCACAGTACTCAGGAATGTGTCCAGTGAACTTTTGAGTATCTCAGGAGAAGGAGACAACATATGTATTAAAATTGATAATACCACTTGACACTGCTGCATCTTCTGTTTTTCCTTAGTCTGTGGTTGGTTTTTAAAGGACAAGTTTATATTTAATTCAGAACGTTCTGTTTTGACTTCATCATCTTCAATAGTATTTTGTCTGCATTTCGGTGAAAGGTCTTGTCAGCTACATTTCATAAGATTGTTAGTACTATTCTTTCATTTGTATTTCATAGTTTTTGCATAGTGTGCCAGTATTTGCTGCACAGAAGCATTTTTCCTCCCTATTCAGTTTTTAGATTTTGTACTTCCATGTATTTGTATGAAGAGCCTTGAAGGGTTTACAAGAGACAATATTAATTGTTTTTAGAATAACTTTTTAACTAAAAATGGTAATTTTGGCTTGAACTTCACTGTGAAAATAATTTACTTTTTAAATCAGTTATGTCAAACTGACACAAAGGGATTTTTTTTAAAAACTCGCTTTTGTTGTGTCTGGCAAGATTAATCATCCTAGATACACCTTAAGTTTTTTAAGCTCTGCCATCAAAGAGCTGTTTCTCTGCAAAAGTTCTGCAGCTCAATATCTCTATTGTGTAGAAGTTTGTAAAGAAGTAAAATGGGACCAGGTAGAGTATTCATACTTTTATTTCAGATAAGAATGAATCACTATTATTTTTGTGTTTGGCTTTATAGTACAGTATGCTTCCCCTTCTCGTTATGCAAAGATGAATAAAGTGACTGAAGCAATTGGCAGATAATGTATAGAGTTAAACTCATACAAGTTGAAAGGATTATTTGCATGTGGTTTATTGCTTTTTTATACTCAGGTTTCATTAAAAGAAAAGTCTCTTCTTTCCTGTATCTCAACTAGTACCTTAAATGGCACTAGTCTTCTGATTTTTCTGTCTTGAATGGCTTTTTTGTTCTCTGTTACCATTCTGGGTGAAACACTTTTGCTTTTAAACCCACTTTGAAATAAGCTTTTGCAGCTTGCCCTTGAAGTTATTTGCCTGTGGCCTTTAAATTAATGTCAACTAAGCTATAATCTAGTTAGGGTGAGAGTGCCCGAAAGAGCATCTCATAGCAATTTCCAGTCTTGTTTCATCCTGTGTAGCTGACTATTGACATGCACCTATGTAAGAATTGCATAAATTAGGTTTAAAAGATCTTAAGTACTTCTCTATTATCACTTTTCTTTGTAAGCAACAGCTGTAATTACCTTAGGGCTATTAGACAATTTTGAGTAAGAGGAGATAATGGGTACGATGATTTCTCTATTAGGATGAGATTTGCAGCATGTAAGGATGTGAGCACTCATGCTTCAGAAAAATTGTTTGTAAATTATTACTTAGTTTTTTAAGCGATTGGTACACTTTAAAAGCTTCAGACTAGTACCAAGATTTCTTTTTGCTCAGTCATGTGGAGGCTTTTAAACTCATGCATTAATCATGAGAATGCCCTCTCCAAACATGTTTAATATTTTCTTGTAGAATATTATGTAAATCTATTGTCTATCTCTTGCAAAGTCTATTATATAAAAGTGTTAGTTTTTTATAGATGTATATGTCTGCGGGTGTATACCCTTGAGTCACAGGAGATCCAGGTCCTTTTTGAGAATTTTTAGAAAAATTCTTAAGAGAAAAAAAGCCATAGCATAATTCTTGCTAACTGTGCAAGGATTAACTGTTCTTGTAATCAATGCAGTTATTCCAACACTGCAGATAAAACCTGTGTGTCTTCTTTCTCAGCTATGTCATCCTGAAATATTTATTTCAAGAGGGTGGATGAAATGTAAGGCTATTTTTGTAAGCTGTTTCCATTATATTAAAATGATTAATGTAATTCTGGTTTGAAATACCCAAGGCCTAAAAAAAGGCACCATTGCACTGGTGTCAGTGAGCATTTTTGCATATTGGAGTTTTAAAAACTGGGAGCCTGGTTTCATCATACATCTCTCTTCTATAAATCAAATGGTGAAGTTGGCAGTTAACAATAAGCTTTGCCTTCCATGTTTGTGCCAAAACAAATGTATGACTAACTTGACGTTCAAATAGAATTGGACTTTCTTTGCCATGTTGAATTATTCTATGTATCAGTAGTTTTGTGGAATGACTCTTATTTTTCTTTTCATATTCTAGGGAGGTGCAGTATATTGTCCTGCAAAATATTGCCACTATGTCAATTCAGAGAAAGGTATACCCTATTTAGAATTTTTTAAATCACACTGTATATGAGACACAAGAGAGTTACTTAAATATGTTCTGATTTTCAGGGCATGTTTGAACCTTATCTGAAGAGTTTCTATGTTAGATCAACTGATCCAACTATGATCAAAACACTCAAGGTGAGTTTATTAAAGGCAATTTTTTCTATATACTGCTGGACTAATCAGTTTGCAACAGAAAGGTGGAATGTTTTTCACTGGTATGACACAGGTCATTCTGTGCTGTTTCTTTATCTCACTAAGTATTGGGACCTTCAGTTAAGTCCACAAGGGGCCTTCAGGCTTGTTAGGCTGTCTGAAAGTTCCTATTACTGTGTTGCAGGTGGAAGAGTGGTTGTATTTTCCACTACAGCTTTTAGGACCTTTCAGTGATAGAGAGCATTATAATTTTTTTTCAACCAGGCATTCTAACATGGAGAGTTTGAGTATTTCATGGGAGGAAAAGAGTCTTTAATACTGTTACTTTAAAAAGAGTTTAAATCTGTTCCCCTGAACAAAATGGGGCAGTGTTTGAGTCCCAGATTTCCTTTGAAGTTAGCATTTGACAGGAGAAGTACTTTAGGCTTTCCTCAAGGCCACATCTCAATGCATTTTTTCAGCTGTTGTCTTGTTGTTTTCTCTGTACTCACTCTTTAACAAATGTGAAATCCTTGACAAAACAATGGATTAAAGAGTGTCAACTATTATGTGCCTCTTCTCTTGTTTTGCTTTGGATTGTCATAGGCACTTGTGTTTAGGAGTGGAAGGTAGTTTTCTGAAAAAAACATTATTTTTTCCTTATCTTCCTTTTACACGCATATTGCATTTACATTATAAGTGCAAGAGTAGTGTAGTCCAAGATGGCTATGCCAAAACTATCCTGTTTATATACAAATTAAATATATTTTTGTATTTTATACCAACAATAAGACTTAAGTAAATTTGAGGCAGTTGGAAGCAAAAAGATATTTTCTACATTTTAGGAGTATTGTGAGGAATGCCTTACTGTTATCCAAGAATAGTCAGTCCAAAAATAATAGAAAGTTGATATATTTAAATTGCTGTATTAATTGATAATATATTGGAGAAGAGGTGGAGAAGTAGAAATTGTGGTTTTTCCTTTCATTGTATCTTTTTTTCATGATGGCTGAAAAATTTAGAAGATCCTAAACTTTTACATATGTTAAAAAATCTTGTGGTTTTCTCCCTCTTCTACCTTCGTAGTTCAAACCTACCTGTTTCAAAATAGAATTATGAGACTTGTGGCAGTAATTAATTTGAATTTATGTCCTGTGCTGTTTGGATTTTTGGTCTTTTTATTTTCCAACATCGTGTTTGCTTTTTTGATCACTGGTTAGCATTGACCTTGTATTTTCATAGTAACCTATTTTAATCACAAATTCTTGGTCATAATTAGTTGTCATCATCTCAGAGTCTGTAATTTTCTGAACAATTAAGGTTTTTTCCCAATTATGAGCATTACGTTGCAGACATGTTGAATTTTTTTTTCTGTTTTAATAATCAGTCTTCTACTATTTGTAGCTCTTACACAGCTTTCTTAGTCAGCCTTTGTCTTCATTTCCCTGAAAACTGTGTCATTAGTTGAAAACTTTTTCACCTGTCTTCTCCTTACTTTCATAGTTCATATGTGAAAAAGGCCAGTGAAGATATTTCTGATGTTCTATTGATAGCCACCCTATACTGTAAAATAAGTACAATATAAAAAATACTATAATATGAATTTTTTCTCTTGCCTGTTTCTCTTTTTATTTATCCTCTTGCTTTCTATGCCATTCTAGATACATGTCTTTAAGAACCTTTAGTGATATGTCTTATGAAATTGTTTTGAAGTACAGGTGGACTGTATCATTTGAGTATCCTTTTCTGGATGCCTCCAAGTCAAAAAACACCAACATATTTTTGAGGCATGATTTCCCTTTGGAGAGGCAGGGTTGTGTTTTCCGTTTACTTCATTCAAAGTTAAAACAACCTGGAAGCATAGCATCTTAACAATATATGCCAAGTGTTTTGTGTCATATTTTTGTTCACCAGGAGCAAAGAGGAGGGCTTCCAGGGCCTGATGTTGTTGATGTTGAATAAGATCTGAGGAATCTCATAGATGCAAATGTTTTTTTCCCGAGTTTTAAGGTCTTTTATTACAGTTAATCTGAAAATAACAGGCAATTTATTTCTCCCCTGATAACAGTTGTGAATTCTGTTTTTTCGTCTTACACTGTTTTGTGGTTCTTATATGCTAAGGCCTGTTGTGTAACATTGGAAAGCTGACAGAAGTATTTCAAGCCCATTTGATATGCAATGAAACACTAAAGCTTGGGCTCATAAAAGATGTGTCACTGAACCCTAGAGTCCTGCTTTGTAAACTTTGCAAGAACTTGCAAGGAAAATATGCCTGCTGAGTGCAATGGTGATACCAGTTTGTACTGATCTCTGGTATATTCTGTTGAGTTATGAGTGGTATTTTTAAAATATTTTTTATATACAGTATAAGCATAGTGTACATGTGGTACTGTCTATAATATTTTATTTTAACTTTTGACAACATGTCTGGGGTTTTTTTCTTGTAGCTTGAAATCTTGACAAATTTAGCAAATGAAGCCAACATCTCAACTCTGCTTCGGGAATTTCAGGTTTGTGCAAAAGTATATTCTTTCTAGATTTATGATATCTTTTTCCATTGTTGGATATTTCTCCTGGGCTTAAATTTTTCAAGTTTAAGTATTTTCGAGGGTGAAATGTTCCAAAAATGTAAATTAAACCATCTCATACCATAATGAATAAGGGAGCCATTTGGATATGGAAAGGAGTTCAAATATTTTGTTTCTCACTCTCCTTCCAGCTACCAAAAAAAAAAGAAAAAAATTGATGCGAAAACTCAATCATTCTATACTCTTAAACACAAATTCCAGCAACTTGACTGACACTGTAAGTCACTATATGATAGGGTCTTAATTTTAGCTGTATTGGGCCATTAGTATTTGTTGCCAAACCTCATTTCCATAACTCATTTGATGAAATAATATTTATTGTCTGCAATATCTTCATGTATCAGCAAGGTCTGCTGCCTATATTGTGAAACAATGTCTGTCCTTCTTTCTTTCATCTTTGCTTGTGGCATCTATTTGCATTGCTTCAGCTCTCTGGCTGGATTTCTGTGAAAAGTACTGGTTCTCAGGCAGGTAGGTTGTTCATACTTTCACAGATGCTCCTAGTTAAATGAAGTGAAACCTCTCTGAAGAGAGAGCTCATCAGCTCCTTGAACCTTGCACACAAACTAATGGCTGTTTTTGGGTAATTGCCCCCTGCCCCAAGCTTTCTTGAAATCAGAGGTTTGCATGGCCATGGGTGACCAAGGCTTGCAAGAAAATGTCTTCTAAAAGTGACAGTGAGGTGAAAAATTATGGCTTCTAATGTGCAACGTAGCTTTCTAAGTTTAATTTATTATACAGTTTGTCTGCCTCATGAGAATGATATGGTAAGTCTTTGGTTGACAATTGACTAACAAAAATCCTGTTTCTTTAGACTTATGTGAAAAGCCAAGATAAGCAGTTTGCTGCAGCTACAATTCAGGCTATAGGCAGATGTGCAACCAACATCACTGAAGTGACTGACACCTGCCTCAACGGCCTCGTCTGTTTGCTGTCCAACAGGGATGGTAAGCCAAAGTTCTCTTGGTTTTATGGGTAGCTGAAGGCATGAAACATTTTCTCAGAACCACAGAAAGCTTCAGATCACATCAAGAAGCAAGAGCTGACTTCTATAAGAACTTGGCTGACACAACTGGATTAAAGTCCTGCGCTTCCAAAGGCTCTGATGTTCACTGAGTAGTTACTTTCTCTTATTTTAGAGAAATTAATTCGTTGTGGCAACGAATTACATGTTTACCTACTTTTTCTTAAAATGCCGTGATTTTTAAAGTATGCTGTTTTGATTATCACAGGTAGCAATAGTTACTTAAAAGTTAAGTTGCATCAAAGCAATTAGCCTGTAGAGGGTGCTGGAAGCTTGGAATTTTTTTTTTTGGTAGTGCATCAATGCCTAACTGAAAACACATATTGAATAGTTTTTAGGGTATATGGCCCCAAATTTGGCTTGATTTTGTACTCTAGCCTTCTGGGTTTTTTGGATAGCAATACAAAGTTTCAAATCCCTGAAGAACACAACAAGGAGCAGATAAAGTCAAATAGGGTATAGCAGCACGGTAAGTCAATACCTAATAATATTGTATATTGTATAGTTACCAATGAACCAATGAATATGGCAGGTTCTTATTTCATAAGAAGTCAGTAGTATGTGTTAATAAATAATGTCAGGAAGGAGCAAAAGCATAATTTTGGAGCATCCTGGAGTAGTTCAAATACTTAAAAGGACTTAAGTGACATTGTTCTTGGCTTTGAAAAACAGCATTAGTGCCTCTCTGTATCTCCTCGACATATTTTTCATGGTAATCTTGAGAAGGCCTTTAATAGGGACATGATTTTTGCAACACATATTTGGCCAGTGACCCACCAATACACATAGAGCTTTCTCTTATTTGTTTTATGATCTGAGTTGTCATTCTCAACCAGCTCGTCTTGTATCAGAAATTCTAGAGTGGCCTCTGTGTATAGCTTTGTATTTTTAATTTATGTGACTTTCATTTTTTAGTGCTGTAGTGCTTATTAGTGCTTTTTAGTGCTTATTTCTATTTAAGCCCTTCTGATTATCAACTATGTTTAAAATATCTTCCCATATCATGTTACAAAGCCATGTCTGCACAGTGCACCTTCTTGTATTATATTCAGCAACAACCACAGTAAAAATACAAGCTTCAAAGGTTGTTCTTGATTTTGCCTGATTCTTCTATCAGTCTTTCTCTGAGTAGGCTTCCTTCAGCACGTACAAATTCCCATATGTCTTCTGTTTTAAATGATAAAATAAAACTGTCACTTCGGAATACAGATTTTGTTACTTAACAATCCTTTCTGGTTTATTGCTTTTTGTTTTGCTAAGAAGGAACCAAGATAAGAAGAAAAATGTTTTTTTCTTTTATCATAGATTGTCGATTTAATATTTTCTTCAGAGTGATTCAATATGTGTATATAAGTATATGTTTGTATATACACATATATGCTTGTGCATGTATACAAAGGTCTGTCTCAACAAGATTAGTTTTCATGTCTGTTTTTAAGTAGTTGTCTAGCAAATAAAATTATCTTCTTGTGCTTACTGCTCTGAAAGACTGCAAAAGATATATTGAGGATCTTTTAAACCTGGCAGCTGGCAAATTGCTTTGCCATAGCTGCAGTGTCTTTATTCCTTCTTTTAAGGAATGAATAGAGTGGCATAATTTACATGGTACCTTTCCCCAGGTGGCAGGAAATTACCAATAGTCACAGCTTACTGAACATAAGAGTTTTGGCATGGTAAGGGAATAAAAAAGAGATTTAGGGTAGTGTAGGAGAATAGCTTTAAGAGTCTTGGTTAATCTTGCTTTCCCCAACTTTTACTGTTAAAGTATGCAAGCAATCTGTTTGCTCTGCTACTTCTTTTGTGGTCATTTGGAGCCTGGAAGTAGTCCTGTTGCTTTGTGTAGCATGAAGCACAAGCTGGTAGGTCCAGCAGGTTCTGAGGTCTTTGACAGCAGAGTCAGCTGTGTTTTCTCTATACTGTTTCCTTATTATGAAGAATTCACTTGAGTGAAGAAGAGAGGTGCTTATACTAATTCTACCAAACCAAAACAGAATCCTGAAGGAACAAGCTTTTTGGAAAGTGCCTTCTGATTCCATGTGCTTGTTCTGTAACTCTAAATACAACCCAGCTTAAGATATCTTGGCTATATCTGGCACAAGAGCTTTACAGTTTATGATTCTGCAACTTGGGTGTTGAGAGGCAGGGCATTGTTCCAGAAACAGGGCTCTGGGGATGTCAAGAACTGCTCTTGAAATTTTCTTTGCATGTTTATAAGTGGCTTGAAGTCCGATTTTCCTTACTCAGGAAAGCTTTGGTATGTGGGGGAAAAAAACCTGACAACATTTGAACTACAGAAGCCCAACAGAAACCAGGAATTTCAATGATGAGACACCTTAGCAAATGATTATCACAAGCTAAACTAAAGAGACTGTTTTTGTGAAGCCATATTGAGGGCTGAGAATTATTTTTCTTCCTCTGCTGAAGGAATGAGAAAAAGAAAAGTTATTTTCTTTCTCTAGTGTGACATTTAGCATTTGACTGATGCATTTCCTTTAAACAATTGTATTGATAGTTTCAGCTGACTGCTGGTCCCACTGTGACATAAAAGTAGTTTTAGATGTTAGAGACAGATGAGATTGTAGGAAGTCTCGTGTCTGACTGTACTGCATATACTAGAAATCCTACAGGTTTTTCTTAGATGAGTGACTTCCAATTTCTTTTGAAAGTTGCAGATTGGATGTAAGCATGATTGTAGAATGTATAGCTAAAACATTTTTTGCCTTACAAGTCCATATAAAACCACAAGTCAAAAAATTACTGGAACTAGTAATACATCCAGTAACTAGTACATATCTCTTCTAATTACTGTTAGAATGACATAAAAGAAAAGCAACTGGTAGCATCCATTTTATATATATTAATAATGTTTCCAAGATTTGTTATTTGTGCTACAAGGATAGAAAAGTTAACAAGGTGAAAGCTTAAACTTCGGCTAGTTCTGAAAAGCAGACAATTAGGTCTGTCCGGGTAATTAGCTCTAGTGATTGCCTTTTGGCAATTGGCATTGTTTTTAGCCCTAACAGTGTTGTTAGTAACCCTAATAACAGAATGGTTTGGGTTAGAAGGGACCTTTAAATTTCATGTAGTACAACCTCCCTGCCATGGGCAGGGGTACCTTGCACAGACCAAGTGGCTCCAAACTCCATCTAACCTGACCTTGAGTGTTTTTGGGGGAGGGGCATCCATCAAAATAGCATCCTGTTCAAAACCAGTTGATGCAGTTTTGCTGCTTTTAGAAGAAGTGGTTATACAAACTGTAGACTGANATTTTAAGAGTTTAATTTAGTCTTTATAATCCTTTAAATATGATTTGTGTTTCAAAATTCTTGTCTTCATTTATCATTACCTTGTATTGACTTTCTCTTTGATAATTCCAGTAGGAGTTACATTTTAAAATTTTCTTACTGCACATTCAGAATGTCAGTTGCATCTCCCCTTCTAGTATTTTGCTGAAGTTATGGTTTTGAACCTAAGTGTTTCTCTTTTATTTCCTGCACATTTTTGGCATCCTTTGTGTGCACAAAGCAAGTCTCAGAGTATGGGGTTTTATAACTATGCCAGTTCTTATTCTGATACAAATGCGTTTTGATTTTGTTTGTACTTTTTTCCCCAGTATCCAGACTTGTGTAAAAAAAAAAATACTAGTTTACAATTGTAGTTTACAATTTGTTTACAATTCTGGTTTATTTTCTTAAAATTTGCTCCCACAGATAGCATTAAAGTAGTTCCTATGATGACATCTCATCTACTGCAGTTGATATTACCATGATCAGTTTTATATTGTCAACAAGTGTTTTTAAATATGACTTCATGTCCATTAATTTTTTTGGGTCCAGGCTGTTTTTTTTTCTTAGCTCTTCAGTGTACCACAAAATACTGAATGATGGAAGTTTCCTTTCCAATGTTCCCCACTCTAAATATTCCAGATTGCAAGTTTCAAGAGTTGGCTTCCTATTTCAATATCTAGCAAAATACAGTGTAAATTAAATTGATCTGTAGGATTGTGCAAGACCTTGAGATGTTAACCTTGCTTCAAGAAATTAGTCTAGAAAAATGATAGATGTCATGTCAAATAAAAGATGACACAAAAAGCTACAAGCCAAAATCTAAGCATTTCAGAGGCATATGGTATAATGATATGCTCAGAGCTCTTGGAAAGCCTTTCTCCATAAAGAAGTTTACTTTCTTAAAAAAAAAAAAAAAAAAAAAAAAAAAAACGAAAAAAGAACCAAAGTCCCAGCAATAATACCAGCAGGTTTTTTCCTTTAAGAGAGTACAGTTTGAGGGGCTCTAAAGACAAAATGGTTGCCTTGTATTTGATTGCAGGACTATGGGCAAGCCAACAGTCTTCCAAGAGTTACAGGACGTGCATTATTTGAGGTGCTTTGA
>VXBB01001186.1:24705-44309 GCA_013399915.1 Illadopsis cleaveri | reverse complement strand
GTTTAAAACTTAGAAGAGATTTGTAGCTATTTTATACAATTAATACTCTTCTACTTCAAGCAAATACTCTTAAGTTTTGTGGAAAAGAAAATCCTTTTTTAAGTCAAATAAGGGGGACGCGGAAAAGACGTGCTGCCCTTAAACTACTTCAGCATTCTCAGGTTTTCCAATATTGTACAGAATGTCAGAAAATGTTAAGTAGTAGAACAGACTGTGGGATAGAGTAGTCATTGGAAGAAAGTAAAAATCAAAATCTGATTCTGAATCATGGCTTTTATTCATGAACAAAGAAGTGGAGGTCAAGAATTCCAGTCGCATAGTCATGAACCTACTATGTCTGAAAATGAATATATTCCTTCACAGAATGGTTTGGGTTGGGAGGGACCTGTAAAGAGCATCTAGTCCAAACCCTCCACTTCTTACTTCGGTAAAGAATAAGTGTGTACATTTAAGAATGAGTATTTAATTACTGGAGATATTAGCTTGAGATGTCAGTATTTAATATGGTACTACTGGAGTTCCTGACATCTGCACCTGTACTTCAAACACTGATCTCACTATGGCAAGAGTTGCTGTGAGTTGACATAATACAATTGCCTTGGGTTTTGTCTGCTGTAAGACAGACACACAGATCAAGGATTCCTGACCATTATTACGCTGGCAAACATTATACATACTTACATACACAAGTGTACATACTTACTTTGCACTGGGCTTTTTGCCATTTTGGTTGTTTTTTGTTTTTTTTTCTTTGCCTTTCATCTCTTGTTGTAAAGTATTAGGATTGAAACATAGGGATACCTACCCTATAGCTCTGTACAGGAGTATACCACTGTTTTTAAAGTACTCTTACATTTGGATGTAGGAAAGGCAGCCAAACGTGGGCTTGAATGGATTTGAAACTGAAGGGTGGAGGAGTATGAACAAATAAATTCTTTGTTGCTCTTTAGAGTTGAAATCCATTTTGTACTATGTATTACACAGATGAAAGCATGAAGAGGAAGTTCTTAACAGAATTAAACATTATTAAATTGAAAAGCCTTTAAGGGAAAAAAGGAACATTTTGATTGTTCTGTCATGATTTAGTTGAAGTCAAGAGTAAACAGGCACTAAATTATGCAAAATTGGTGTAAACTCAGTGGAATAGATTTTTGGGTTTGTGCCTGATTTTTTTCTCATTGATATTGTTATAAATTTCACTTGTGCTAGCCAGAGATTGTGACTGGCAGTGTTGAGGTGCCTAAAAACCTTTCTTGGTTTTTTTTGAGTAATTTACCAAAATATACTTGTTCTTGTCCTCATCTTCTTCATCCACAGAAGCCATTTAGAAAGGGTTGGGATATAGAATACATAGAAGATAACAATTTTGCCTTGTAAAATAAATAGAAACTAAATAAGAAGAAGCTAAGTATTATTACCATATATTAAAAAATAGACCAACTGTAAGAAATATTAGGAAGTTCCCTTAAAAAATACTGGACTCTTGTAGATCACTGACTCTAATGTATGATAAAAGACTAGGTCTGTTTCAGTTTGTCCTTTGATTGCTTATTTCTTACATACCTGAAAATTGTGGTTATTTTTGTTCTTTTGTGTGTTTTCATTTGTGCCTTAAATTTTTATCCCAGGTATGCCCAGACAAAGATCTATGAGATCTATTTTGTGTATGATACTTGCTGAGTACTTAGACATGTTCCAGGCTCCTTTCCTCACACCCTTTAACAGCTGTAATGGAGAAATACATGTGTGATGGTGTACTGAAGGCATTAAACAACAGAATAATTGGATCTCTTAAAACTTCCATTTTTAAAAATCATAAAAACATTTCCATTTAGCTGTCGGTGTGTTAATAATGTTGTCATGCTTTACAATTGATTGACTTGCTAAGCTGTGGGCCAGAGACTGGAGCAGTGCTCGTTCGTGTTAGCTATGCACTCTGAGGTAGGCTTAATTAGTTTTGTGTGTACAGCTTTTAGAGTGACAGAAGTTTAAAAAATATACTTATGGGAAAGAGCCATTTAAAGAACGGTAAGTTCAAAACCTGTCTTAATGCGTTTCATCTTCAGCAGCTACAAAATCTGATGCTTTAGGGAAAGGGTTTTAAAGATTAGAGAAGTTGGTTGTGGTTCACCTCCAGTATATCTTCTCATCCAGTTACTAGAAGCTTCTGTTTACTGTCCACATCATCATGCTTACTAATCTAAAAATTCTAATTTCTCCTCGTATTCCATATCTCTGATCAGCTATTCCCTTTTTTCTTTGCCTTTCCCTGATGTGTGGGTTTTAAAAGTGGGGTGACCAGAAGTGTACACAGTAATCAGATATGCTGGAGAAATCTTAGGCAATGACACAGTGATACTGCTTGTTTAGTGGCTTTTGTCTCACTTTTCTGATGTTGCCTGCCTGTTGACTTCTGCAGAACACAGACTTAACAACTCTACAACTCTGAAAATGTTCATGCTACTGAGATGTATTTTTCCCTACAAATATCTTGGAGTCCATCAGTATGTCTAGAATGCATTTTTGTGTCCTGTTCTTAATGTTCCAAGGCCAGTAGTCTCCAAATTTGATTCTGCCTTTCTCTTTTTAGAAAAATAATTTATTATGGTACGTTGTATCCAGTAAGGACTGCTGTCTGGGTGATGGTAATCTTGACTTCCTGTGTGATTTTTCTCTTACAGTACTACTAATGGTAAAATGGTAAAATCAGTACTGCTAAGGCAGGTTTTTTCCTTTTGATAGCTGGTGAATTCTTACAATAATATTTTTCATTACAGACATATTCAGAGTTCCTTCTAGAATATGAGCATGAACATGAAACAAGTCTGAAGAGCTTTCTGATCTAGAGATGAGGAGGAATACTTCTTGATAGGATAAGGCATTGCAAATGTAGAGCAAAAATAGATAGTGGCATGTTTTGAAGAGCTTAATATTTGAGGAAAATCTTGTCACTTATGGACACAATTAAGTGTTATTATTTACTGTTTTGGATTGGGATTCTTCTTACAAAAGCAGTGGACTCATAGTTTTTAACACTGCTCTGTCCATTCATCCACTGATAACAAACTTGACTTCCTAGTCTTACATCAATACTGCTTGTAGCTGTGTTTCTGATATGGCTTCACAGAACAGGCAGCTTGCTTGCTTTAATTTAGTTCTCCTTTCTTGTAGCATTGGGAAGGTATCACAAACTGTGACATCCATATCTTCATATGTATTTCAGTTCTGCAAGCTTCAGATTCTAGCTACACTACTATGCTTTTACCGAGGGTACACTTTCATGGGGCATTTTTAAACCTTTGTATTAGTAATGACTTAACAAACAGTTCTCATAATTTGACAATTTTCTTACTGGCTCTATTATCTATGTGGTTGTTGAGAATTTTAGAGGAATATGTGGCCTCTGGGACATGGTGTCCAGGGACACTGCCCTTGAAGCAAATATTCTGCTTGAATAAAACACCATTTTTTAAAAAAATCTGTACACTGTATAAGACGTGCAGTCACCAGTAAAAATTCTGTTTTAAAGGAATTTTATATGTAGAGGTTTGAAAAATAGAGGAGTGCTTGAAGGTCTACCATTTGGAAACAAAAAACCAGATACTTCTCTTTTGCCCCTATTCTTTCCTGTGTACTTTTTTTTCTTGCTGTCAGTTGGACATTTCAGATCAACTTTATTCCTCTTTCCATTTCTGATTCCAAGTAAAATTTTAATAAATTGCTAGCTATGCAAATTTTCTTCTGGATGCAGAAAATTACACCTCATTTGCAATTTGAGTATCTGACTATATATATACAATTTGAGTACATAATAACCAGAACTGGTGATTTTAAGTTGTACTTTACCCCTGTGTTTTGCGTGAATATATTGAGGGCTGAACTACTTTTCAATAATTTTTCAATTGTGCTGCTTAAAGCAATCTGTAAAGTCTTTATAATATCTTTCTCTAATTGTTGTAAATAACCAGAGTCTTGCTTTGAGGGGAGTCTTGTCTGGCTGGTTTTTTCTTTTTCTTTTTTAACCATTTATTTCTTTTCCTTGAGACAGGTAATGGGTTGAAAGGGCAATAGAAACTGCCTCCTGGTACTAAAGGCTTAAAAAGTGCACTTAACCACTTGCTTGGGCCATATGGAATAAAACATCAGGCAAAGTAATTTACAATCCTATTTGGCTTTGAGGATAATGCAGAGCAGGGCTGAATAATGAAAGTATTATTTCCTGCATTTTTGTCAATTCAAGGTCCCTACTTAAGCTGTACTGGAAAAGGCAGGGAAGATCTAGAAGGGGCTTTGTTTCTTGTTTGCTGTTTTGAGTGCCCTGGGAACAACAGCTGCAGGATCATGCACTTGATATTACATAGCTGAGAACTGGAAGACTTAAACAAGGAAAAAGAAGTCTGAAAATATTGTGTGATTTTGACCCCAAATGAATCCAGTGACACAGAAACATTGGGTTCATCAGTTCGACATACACTTTTCATTAAAATGGCTTCTGCTCAGGGTTTGATTCAAAAAGTCTCTAATTGGTATTGATTCTTGTGGCACAAAATTGTATTTAATATATAAGCAGTATTTACATAGTAAGCTAACCACCTGGTTAAAAGGCAGAATCTTACAAGAAATTTCTGACTTCCATTGTTGCTATTTTTCAGATGAGGCTTTGTTTATTTAGCTTTATAAAACTGGTTTATTACTCTAATAATTTAATTTTACAAACTAGGAAAAAATCTTGAAGAGTGAAACACTGTGCTTAAATGCACACTATTTAAATATATTTAAATACATTTGGTTGTGGTTTTAAAGTGTAGTCCTGGGCTTGACTAGGAAAAGTACAATAATGATATTTGCTTATTCTTAGTGCTATTACTGAAATTGGTCTCCGCTGTGAGCTTTGTATGCTTCATAAAAAGACAATGATATATGAAAAGGAATGTTTCTGATAGGCTGCTGCCCAAACTATGGTACTTGGTGATCTCTTGTAGAATTTTAGTATTTTAACAAGTCTGTAATGAAATATTTTAGAAAAATAAATCTAGCATAACTGAAATCTGAAGTTGCCTATATATTCTTATTTAGAGGTATCTATCTGTACAGTAGGCAACTTGAACTGCTCCAATACTGGAAAATCTAATGTACCACTCAATTACTATTCTTTAGCCCAATTTAAAATAATAGATTGGGTGTGAGGTCTTAATGCAGTGTAACCTTTGGAACATTAGAAATAACCTCTTTCTCTTTTGAAATCAGAGTACAGTAATAGCATCAGTCTTACCATTTTGCAGACGAACATACTCTGACTGCATTTAAAGTTTTTTATATGTAGTGGTTGCTCAGTAGCTAGTTCATCTCTCTCATACTGTAGATTCCAAGGCTATTTAATTTTTTTGTCAACGCACATAAAAGAATTCATCTGTATCTTATCAGTATTTACATGTATCTATATATGTTAAGTCACTGTGTTATACCACTCTCAACTTACTATGTTACCTCTATCATAAATTTTTTCCCCGTAGTCAGAATTGGCCTTTATCTCTCACAGGACTTTTTGTTGTTGTTGTTGGATTCTCTATTCTGTTTATACATTATGTGCTTTTTCAGTGGAGACAGTCCTCTGTTTTCCCCATGACACGCTTGTTTATGTTTTTGTTAGCATATATATTTGCAACCATGTCATGTACAGAGGCAAATATTGTTGACTTGATTCAGAGTTGTTTCCAAACTTTTTGGACCACATTTGATCATTAAAAATCCTTGTGAACATGGTTAGTATTTCCTTAATAGGTTTAGTGGGCCATTTTACCCTTTTAGAATATACTTTCATAAGTAATACTTTCAAATGTTACAAGATTACTGAGTAAGATACTTAATAGTTGCTTCCCATTGTAATTCTGAGAAATGGATATTCATACATTAATAACAGACATGCTTGAAAAGTAATTAAACCGTATATAAAAGTTACCAAGAATTAATGTTTTGAGAACCACAGTGCTGCATTTCTAAATCATGTGTATCCTATGAGTCTTACCTAAGGCAAAACTCACCCTGCCATTAGTGTAAGCCTATTAATAAAGATCACTGTGTAGTGTAAGGACTATGTTAATAGTATGAGTGGTTTTGATCCTTTCAGAAAAAGCAATAAAATGGCTGAAATTGCGGTGGAAACTGTCCTTTTTTCTAAACTATGGTCAGTTTTTTGATAGACTAGAACGGTTACACTTTTCCCTTGACATTTCAGCATTTGTTGAACAAGAGTCTGTACAGAATGTTAGAGCACCACAGTCTGTAGACACTATAGAAGACATGCTTCTGAACTTTCTTATTACATTCTTTCTTCCTTCTGCTCAAGGAAGGACAAAAATGTTTTCAGGGATGTGTGTAACACAGATGCAATTTTTAACTTGACCACCAGGTAATGTAGGCTAACTCATCTTTTACAGGAGTACGTGCATATTATTTTATTGAAATCTTAGCTGCTTCTAGCTAAACTGCATGGAGCATGTGCTTCTGTTTCCTTCTGTGCTTCTTCATTTTGCCTTCCCTCTCTGTCTTTGGCAATGCTGTGCTTCTGAACTCGGCATCATAGACTTGGAGTTCATCTAAAAGCTGCTTCTACCTGTTATTTCAGGGTTACTATTGAGTACCTCCAAAATGGTAAGACCTGTGTGAACTTTTTGGTCAAAGTGTGTCAGCTAAGATGGTAGATCCCATTCAGAAATTGTGAATTGCAATTTTAAACTTCTGTCTCACCAATATTCTGAGTTCAATTGATCTTGGACATTTGCAAAAATACAAATCTTATTGTCATAAAATTATGAATAAAAATTAAGGAAAGCTAGAAATAGTCTTAAAGAAATCCATATGCTTCTAAACTAGATAGGCAGGATTTGAGAAAGCTGTATTGTTGGAAACCATTTCTGTATGAATATTTAAAAAAAAAAAAAAAAGCTTGGACTGTGATCCCAGATCTCATTAGCTTGTGCTGTGGACATCAACATGTCACTTCTGTGTGCCTCTGTATCATCAACCTGTAATGCATGGGTTTTGGGTCCGAATCATGGGTTTTGGGTCAGAATCAGTACCTTACATTTTTGTGAATAGTCAGTCTACCACAGTGGCTGTATTTAATTTCACGCTGCATTTCTTGCATGGCAATTGTCTTTGAGTAATATTTTGTTTAACTTTTTGTTGAACACAGACACATACAAGTATGCAAGTAGTCTTTGTGACTGTGTTAACCTGGAGTGCTCAATGTTTTCTCAGGTTCCAGTAGCCAGAGCCAGCATTCTCTGGCTCATTGGTGAATACTGCGAACGGGTTCCGAAGATCGCGCCGGATGTTCTCAGAAAAACAGCCAAGAGCTTCACCAATGAGGATGACCTTGTAAAGCTGCAAATCTTAAATCTGGGGGCAAAACTCTATTTAACAAATTCAAAGCAGGTAAGCCTAAACTCAGTGTTGTGTGTGTTTAGAGTCATGGCAGGTTTTGTACAGTCTGTATAGATTAGTAATTATTTCTTCTATATAAGTAACCAAACCCAGTCCATATTATTCTATGAAAACATATGTTTTCAAGAAATACAACAGACTAAATCTAGCCATGCGTCTTTAAGTGTGTGCTGGATCATGAATGTGAATGTATTGATGAGACAAACTCTTTTTTTGTATCTGTCTTCGGGAAATTGTGGAAGTTTTACTTCACATAAATAGAGAAGGTCTGTAAATTGTGTTAGCAATATCAGGTAGGAGATTTTGCTGATATGATTTAATGTTTTCTCAAACAAAAACCAGAACTTTCAAGAAAATACTGTCATTTTGAACAATAAGATGCTCACTTTTTTGTTCAGGATATCTAAAAGGAGATGCCAGTAATAGGCCTTGTTTTGTCTTTCCATCAGTGCTTGTTTTCAAGATAGTAACTACTTTCCCTGTTTTTGTTTTACTTGGTCAGATATTAGTTTGATTTAGTCTTTCCTATTTCCTTATACCTTGGGCAGTGAGTGAGTTCTAATTATCTCTAGCAGTAAAAATAATCTAAAAATGTCTGATAGCACAAAGAGGTGAACTTAGATCTCCAAGCAGCTGAAAACAATAGCTATGAGAGGTGACAGGTGCCTCACTCTTCTAAGTGACAGCACTGTGAACTCCATCACTGACTATGGAATATAGCATTTTGACACTAATTTTTCACTGTAATTCCAATTATTGCTGTAAAAGATAGTAAAATCAAAGATTTTTTTTTCCAAATGTAGAAGAAGTACTTTGTCTGATATATATATATATATATATACTTTCCTGGGCTGCTAGACCTCTTTGTTTTACAACAGTTTGCACAGCACAGGATCTTGCACCTCTGCAAGTGTGATGTCTTCTTGTTGCTTGATAATTATATGCAGCTACAGACGTGATCTGTCTTAGACTTTTTTTTGTAGGGCATGTTGGAGATGAACTGTCTTGCCATGCATTCAGATAGGAGTGAATGCTTTGCTTATACAGTCTAAACGGGGCAGTAATAAAAGGTGACTTCTCTGGCAGTGCTCATCTTAAAGAAAATGCTGACTCAGATAGGAGAGATTTGGTTTGACTATGTAAACTGTCTTTTTTAAGCCTGTTATACTTACTAATTTTCCATATAGTTTTTGTAATTTTGCACATAAATTCTTCCACACCATATTTGGTCAAAAATCCATTGCATACAAGATTATGATTTCTGTGATGCATTTTTTTGCTATTTCACATCTTAATACATTTTAAATAATCTTCTAAGTGCTGCATAACCCTTTGTTCAAACACAGTAATGATAATAAAGCAGAAGAATGCTACTAAATGATGAATTTCATCAAAAGGTGTTTTTCTCTTGTAGTTTTAGGTTGTGGAAAAATAAGTTGTTATCTCAAGTGGTCAATGTGTTCACATAAAATTTCTAACAGTATAGGTCTGGTGACTTGGCTTGATTCAAAGTTCCTTTCAAGCCAGAATTCCATGGGTTTCCTGTAAGAGGCTGGCAACACTTTTCCTACATTATTATTTCCAGGAGTAACTCTTCTTTACTCACTCAGTATTAAAATTACTTCCTAGAATTACTTCAGTTCCTAAAAAGTCCAGCCATTTTTCAGTTATTTTTTTAAAATTTGATGTCAAATCTTGTAGACTTGATCACCCAGTTGTCAGTCTGTCCACCTCTTCTCAACCCCACGTTTTCTGTCTCTATATCATATCCCATGATGTAGTAAAATATTTTATTTGCTTGTAGTTTCCTTAAGTATATGGTGAAACACTTAGTGAAGCACATTCACAGGAATGATTTTTAACATTCAGGATTTCTTATAAAAATTTAAAGTATACTTTAAATCCTGAGATCACCTCATGAGCTTTCAAAGCCTGTTCATAATTTAAGGAAGTTTCAGGTTCAGTTATATCTAGATAGGTATGTAATAAAAGCAGGCTTCCCTCTGGTTGTCTGTATTATTTGGTAAACTTGCTTTGTTTTTTCAACACTTAGGGTCATAAAATCTTGAGTGTGCTAGATAGCTGTCTAAATGGAGGTCATATAAGAGAAATATGTCATATAGTTGCCTAAGATGTTTCTTGCATATAGCAGAAAGAATGAAGAGATTTTGATGGGTTTCTGTTGTCTAATATAGTAGGACTCCCACCAGAAAAAGTTCCAAGTAGTTGTAGGGTGTGAATAGATATGTCAATCGTGGTTTAGCACAATAGCCTTATCTTGTGTGTCTAAGGAATCAAGTTACTGAAAGCTAATGATACCTAGGAGTGCATAGATAACTGTTTCTCTCTCATTGTAGAGCCTCATCTGTTGGTAAAACCTGTATTGTAAAATTTTCGAGTGAGGACATACCAAAAAATTAATTGCTAATAATATAGGATAGGCATTAAATCCTTAAATAGAACAATCGTCACTAGAAAATTCCAGAAATGTTGCTGGAGAATGACTAAATTCTAGAAATACCTAAACCTAACCCTTCTAGCCAAAACAAACTGTACAAAAAAAAAAAAAAAAGGGTTCAGCACTATGGGGATAAATGAAATTATATTATGCCTATATAATGTGCATGTCCAGATATGAGGAAATACTGATATATGATAATAAATTTATTAAATCACAGGTCAGAATACTTTGTCACTATTCTAGGAAGCAGTCATGGTATGCAGAACCTGTCATGTTTCACCAAATCAGTGTGCTTGCTGAAATGATTTTCAGCTTCTTTTGAAAACTCCTTTGTTGGAAAAACTTACGTCCATTCGTTAGTTTATTTTTGTTTCTAATTAAAAATAATTGTTTCTATTAGCTACCTCCATGTAGGAAAGGTCTTCTGCTTGTTTAATTGCTTTACCATAAGAAAAAAAATTGTTTCCCTGCTGTTTCCATGAAAACTATAGTGTATATGATAATTGCAAAGAGACTTCTTGCAGGCACAGAACATTCTTGCAGATAAATTTGATGTGTATTTATCTGTATTGAACAATATGAAAATGATATTTTAGGGGACAGAACAGGGAGGAGGAGAAGGGAGGGGATCACGGAAAAATGATCCCATTAAAGGAAATGAAGTCTTTTAGGATCAACTCTTTAGCTGTCGAATTTGTCTTTATGTAATTCCGTCAACACTCACTGGAAAAATGTCCACTGTGACAAGGCCTTCAACTTTTCCCATCCCTATAGCAATTCACAAGTTAAGATCATTGTGTTTTATGATCCATTCTCCTGAGCTTCCTGCCATGACAGCAAGGAGTCTTGTCTTTTTTTGCAAGTGGAGAAGTGATGGCAAAGGCTGCAGGAGGTATCCCTCATTTAGTTTAATTCATGCTACCTGGGAACCCTCCCTTCCAATTCCATTTAGATTGAACAACGTAAGTCCTGCATGAGTGCAGATTATGTAGGCTCAGTCTGATGCAGTTGTTCAAAATTTTATACCCTCATACAGAATTATCTGCCAATAAACTGTGAAATACATATGGGAAAGTTTTGCCTTTCCCAGAGCTAAGACAGTACCTCAAGGCAAAAAAGTATCTTTTCACAAAGCCATTCTTGGATATTAGAGAGGAAAAAGAAACAAGAATTATTTCATTGGCAGATTTTTTTAAACTATGCTGTTATATTATTCTGATATATAATGACTAATTTATTCCAATCTTTGGTACCATAGGTTATTTTTGAAACGCTTGCATATGTTGTACTGACAGGGCTTAAATTAGAACCATTTTCTGTTTACTGTGTATCTCACTTACAGGAGTTAATCAGTATTCTGAAAAAGCATTTTTATATCTCCAGAAAAAACTTCGGCTTGCATCCTCAAGCTGGAAATTATTAATCTGAACTTTTTTTTAGCAAATGGTGTATGCAAAAATTGACTGATTTTTTGGGCATATTTTTCTGCTCACAATTGAAACTGTATTATTGTCAGTAGCATGATAAGCAATATATATATATATGGAAGATTGTTTCTTTGTATAAAGCAGATAAATCTCTCATAATGATACATTTTTAACCCTGTGTTACGCATCCGTTCTGAGTTGAAGTACCAAAATTTACTTCCTTAGGATGGTATATAATTTCTGCTCTTTTTCTTGTTTGGTTGTATATAGAGGAAGTGGCATACATGTTTCAAATATATCTAGTGGATTCCAGTCTGTTCAGCCCTGTTGTTCTGCTTACACTACATTATTTATATTTTCTGTCTCCTTCCTTTCTTACATTATTTTCTTAGCTTAAAAAATTATCTGAATTATTAAAATCATTTAAGACATATTAATATTCTCAAACATCAATTTAGGAAGCTGTTATTATGCTGTAAAAACCTGTGATAGTATAAGTTGCTCTCTTACATAAATAAATAAATGACCGATATTACTGAAGGCTTTAAGCTTTAAGAAAAAAATGGAAGAAGTCTTTTATCCTGGTTTTTAGAGGGCATCAGCAGCTTGCTTTTATGAAAAAGTAACAGCTAAATGCACTGCAAATAATTTGCAGTAATCCAGTTCAGTGATTCATGTGTCTGCTTTAATGGGTCATAATTCAGGATAAAGTAACTGAGTGCAGTCAGAGTGCAGACACTGCTTATGCCAGGGACAGTATCTCTTCATAAAACACACCTCAGCAGAAGCAGTTTGCCAGCCCCCTAATACCCTCTGATGTTTTGATGTCCTGCATATTTTTCCGATTAAGTTTTGAGTGCCATGTTTTTAGTTGTATTTCCACATTCATTATCCTCACGTAGACCCTTCAGCGGGTTTGCCATATATGATTATTTTTTTAATGATGCCTTTCTTTCCACTTCAGCAGTTTAATAATCTAGCACATGGCTGCTTCTCAGTACTCAGCATTCACCTCCCCAATACAGAAGAGGACATGTGCTTTGGCTGCAGAATTCCATTTGCAGCTTTAGAAATGCATATTCCCTGTGGAGCAACATTTGTTTGACATAACCATTCATTTTTATTACCTCTTTAAATATGTTTATCCAGAGTTATCAATAATCATAAATAACTTGTATTCTGTTCTTGTCCTGTTTTTTTCCACAGACAAAATTGCTTACCCAGTATGTATTAAATCTCGGCAAGTATGATCAAAGCTACGACATCAGAGACCGTACAAGATTTATTAGGCAGCTTATTGTTCCGAATGAGAAGAGTGGAGCTTTAAGCAAATATGCCAAAAAAATATTTCTGGCACAGAAACCTGCCCCGTTGCTTGAGTCTCCTTTTAAAGGTATAACTGCCAAAATCATTTGGTAAATGTTCATTGTGTAAAGGAATGTGGCAGCTTATTCTATTTCAAAATACTCTCACAAATTGTGTCACTTAGCAAATAGAAAAGATTAATATGCAAGGATGCTCGGTCTGCTTACTTGCTTTTCAGCAGGCAAGGTGCACAGTGCATTTCTCTAATGATAAACCCTGGCAAACAGATTCATTTCTATTCATGTGGAGTTTAAATTTTATTTAAATAACAGAAGGTATGTCTTTTGAGGAAAACTATTCTTCAATTTAGGAAAATAGCTCTAGGATTTTATCTGGACTTTATTAGAAGATGGTTAATGTGAGTATTGCAAATGTTATATAAATCTGAAATAAATTGAATCTCTGTAGATATTTTTTTCTCCAAAATCATAATTTTCCCTCTGCATTTTGCCTGTTGTTTTACAAGTAAGATCCATTGTCTGTCTTTTCAAATTAAAAGGTTATCAGGCGATCTAAATTAAAAATGCTCTGTTATTGTGACAATTTGCATTTTAATTTTCATACTTACTTAGGTCTAGTTTTGAAGCTTTAAAAGGAACTCCATTTTGAAGAAAAACTATTAAAATTCTGGATGTGTTTGTGCCAAGACATGTATATGGATTGTTTAACTGTGCTGTCATTCTTAATATTCACAGTAAAGTAATTTTTAGAGAAGCTACATTTCAGAGCAACACCTCTAAACACACTGACTGATTAGCTTTTTTATTGACCATTATGGGGGAGATTATTGTAATCTATGGACTGAAATCAGTTTTTTGACCTATGAAGAGCTTCCTAGTTTATATTTATTCCATGACATTTGAGGTAATACAATGGCAATTACCTTTAGCCCTGATTAAGATTGCTCCTGGTGGTAGAGCTCACAGCGTTTGTGTATTTCTTCCCTCCCCCCCACACCCTGTTTTTTTTAATAGATCGGGATCATTTCCAGCTTGGCACCTTGTCTCACACGCTGAATATCCGAGCCACTGGGTACCTGGAGCTGTCCGAGTGGCCGGAGGTGGCTCCCGACCCCTCCGTCCGAAACGTCGACGTGGCCGAGTCGGTACGTCTGCAGCACTCAGAGTAACTCTGCTGGAGGCACTCCTCAGCACAGAGTATTAGCCCAAAACCACAAGTGTTTAAATACTGTCTGTGCACTGTGCGGAGAGCCATTGGTGCAATGGGAGTGTCTCCCTGTGGCTTATTTTATCTTAGGAATTGAGCATCTGGAAACTTGCTTAATGCTAGTTGTTTTCAGTGGCAGAAGTGGATAAACTGTAGGCCACTTCTGTTTCATTTGTGGAGTAAGTAGGCTTTCTTCACCTCCATCTCACTTCTGATTTCATATCTTTTATCTCTGCTCTGCCGCAGTATGTTAACTGGGTGTAGCTGAGCTACCAAAGATGGAAATGAAGAGGTTGGTTTGTGAAAAATGCAAGGCTAAACAGGAGGAAAAAAAAGGAGGAAGGTAATGCAAACAACAAAAAGCAGCTGCAGAGAATGAGATTATGTATGTTTTCAAGTGTCAGGTTTGGAAGAGATTAAGGGTTTACATTTCAGATAATCTGGAGAGGATTGGGAAAGTTTATGATAGGAAAATGTCATCTATTAGTGCACTAATCATGTGTTGACACGTCAGGCTCCTCATCTACTAGCAATATCTTTTTATTACTGTAATGTAAACTCCGAGGCAAAGTTATGTTCTAGTACCAGAGTTGTGATTTATGTGTCAGGTACCAGAGCCCTAGTAGAATGCCAGTGAAAGCTGTTGTACAGTAGCAGAAATGTAAGAAATGTAAATGTGTTGGTATATAGCGTGCCGATGGTGCTCCTGGAGGCATGGTATTGTAACAGACACAGACAGAAAAGCATGTGGTCTTGGTAGTGAGCCAACTTCCTCACTAAATCATAGATGAATTAACTTGCTTATGAGGTGTTACACACAGAAAGATCAAGAAAATTCAAAAACTTACAGAAGCCAGTGGATAGCAATCTGGCAGAACAGGCATTTCTCCTTAGTACTGTAATGTGTCTACCCTCATATACATTTCAGGAAAAATGATATTTGTGTACAAACTTCTGAAAACTTTTATGGGAAGAATTTTAGATAATCTGCTCAAACAGAGGATTATAAATTATAGGGTTGGCATGAAAGAATGTATGAAGGTTCTTTCATCCATAAGACCAAAAAAAATCCACCTTCAACTGTTTAAACCTCAAAGCAAGAGGAAAATCCTTCAGCCATGCTGGGGTTTTTTTTACAAGTATATTCTTTGGAGATTGTCTCATTTTCATTAATTTTGTGGTTTCCCTAATACTGCATGTGCCTACATAGCATATGTGAGTAAAGCTGAATTAAGCTGCAATCCACATACAAATTGTCATTTATATCCAAAAGAATACTGGCTTTTCAAGCCTTAGCAGCTTTTGGTGTTTAAGAGGAAACCAGTGTGTCTCTAGAGTTGTTTAGCCTTGCAGGTCATTGTTAAAGCCTGTTTCAAAACTTAAGTCTTATTCCAGGTGAGATCAGTCAATGAGGCAGACCTGCATCACACTGTGGATAGGGTTGTCTGCCAGTTTGTTTTTTGCTCCTGTCCTGAATTTTAACACTGCTTTTCTAGTAGCATAGAAGTATATGGAAAGAAAAAAAGTCTAGGGGAAATACTGCCTCATTTTGGCATTCTCTTGGTGGTAAAAAATTACTTTTATTTGGAGAATTGCAGTGGAAGTGAAATATAGTTTGTCTGTGGCTACCTAGAGTGTCTACATCTGTTTTCTGCTTAAATCTTGGGATGAATAAGGGTGGTGACTAGCCCTATTAACCTTCATTCTAGTCAAAGTCAGCTAGATCAAGAAATAAAACTCGGACTTCAGGTTCTTTTGGCATAGAAATTTATTTGTTATTACTGATGCTTTTAATCTACTTTACTAAATCTTTTTCTGGACTACCTAATAGTCATCTTTCACCTTTTATAGGTATGTACCAAACTTCTAGTTCTCCTAATTGTGCAAAGTAAGAGAAGTTTAATAGCTTCTCTTGACATGCTTAGATGATTTATTTAGCAACAGCTTATACCACTACTCTGAATGTTTTTTTGATGTGTTGTGTGTATATTTTTGTGTTGCTTGTTGCAAATGTAAACTTAAATTGAAATTTATTTACAGGCAAAAGAATGGACTGGAATTCTAGGCAAGCCAAAGAAGGAGAAACCTACTGAAAAGTTCTACTCTGAATCAGAAGAGGAGGAAGATGGTTCTGCCAGTTCCAGTTCATCAGGTAAGTGTTTGGAAAGCAACTTGTATTTTCACTGCCTGGAAAACTGTGTCTTCAGAGCTGTCTGGTACATAAAAAGAAAAAAACATTGCAAACAAAGCCAGAGCTATGTATAAACTCAATAAATTGGAGGGAAAATTTTACATTCACTATATTAAATAAGTTAGCTTTTGATTTGTTTCCTAGGTAAAAAAAGCTGGCATGCTATTTTTATCCTCCTTGGAGTCTAGTATGAGTAAGGACAGTTTGTAACTCCAGTTAAAACTGAAGGCACATAGCTGTTTGCAGAAGTGCCCAGATACTTGGTTGTCAGGAACTTTAAGTCTTAATTGTTTTTTGAAATTTGGTGGTGGTGAAGAATTATTTTGATAGCATGTGCTGCTGTGCTGATAAATGGCCATATTTGTTTAATTGTGTAGTCTTTCATGAGATTCAGCAAATTGTGTTAGAGTATTTCTCTGAAGTTCTGCATAATGTTTTCTGTTTATTATAGTGGGATATTGATGAAGAGGGCAATAGCTGCCAATCAAGTTCAGTAAGCAGAGGTTTTTTTAACTGTTCTGCTATTTATTGTCAGATAGGCAGCTCCCCAAGACAGCCGTTTCAGAAGATGTTGGTATATTTCAGATGTAGTAAACATGGTTCTCCCAGGTCCAGACCTTAGACACAGAAAATGTTTAGCTTTAGAGACTTGAAAGAATTACCATCATCTAGTTGAATGGAAAAGGGACATCTTAAAATACAAACATGGAGCTGCATCATTCCAGTTTCCTAAACTGAGGAAATATGCAGAAATGTTTACGAATTGTATCACTGAAATTAGTGATTTCTGAACTAATAGAAGCATATTCTCACTTCAGATATTTGAATATTTGGTAACTATATGATTAATTAGAAGATTAATAATTTGTTTAAATCAGTGATTCAATCATAGTCAGTATGGGTATTTAAGAAGAGATTATCTAATTAAGCAACTGTTTGAGAAGATAATTTTGCAGTTAAATGAATGTAAAGACTAGAAAATTTGAGGTCATCTCCAGCTCCTAATAGGGTTATGTAACTTTGAAGAATCCACATGTGATTAATTTATTATTCAAATTTCTAATTTGAAAAAGTATAATACTGTAAGCTAAAGAGGACAGGGTTTTAACTAACAAAATTTTGTAGATATAAGTGGAAGGTAATTCCCTTGCCTGTTTTTGGCACAGGGTAAATAATACAGGCTAAATAAAACTTGCAACTGGATCTTAAAATACCAAACCATTGTTTAATTTAAAACAAAATTGGATTTCTAAAATACTAATTATTTAAGATACTTAGATCAAAATTGTAAGGATTGTTTTCATTTCAGGGAGTGGATCTGACAGTGAAAGTGAAAAGGAAGATAAGGAGGAAGGCAGCACTGATGAGAGTAGTGGGAGTTCCTCTCCCAGTGAAGAATCATCTGACAGTGAATCAGACAGCAAAGAAAGTGCTGCTAAGAAAACATGTAGAGCTGTCAATGAAAGGTAGGTATATGTTTATCTAGTTTTAATTTTTTGCAATACCAGTTTGTAAAGCACTCTTCCTGTTAGCAATCTGCCAAGCCTTTAATTAGGCTATTTTGGCTGTGTATTGCCCAAGGAGTGATGTCAGTGTATACTAGTAATAGTCAGTGTATGAACCTAGTTCATATTTTCATTAATCAGACTACTCTTACGTTTGGAGTTAATTTCTGACTTCAGTAAAATCTTGGGTGGCTTGTTGAAAATTGATGTAACCTTGGGAGGCTGAATAAGGGATCAAATAGTTGTGTGAAACACTTAATTACCTTTTGCCGCAATTTTGCTGAGAGCTAAAATTAAGTCCTTCAACACTTTGCCATTATGTAACTAAGACAATTGATTTTTCTAAATAATGTTATATTAAAAAGATTATGATCCAAATATTAGAGGCAAGGGCTGTGAAGGGAAACGGTCATAAGATATTTAAGTGTTAGCGCTTTCAAGATTGCCTATTATCAACAGCATTATCATGTATTAAAGTATCATTAAAATTTTGACTAATTGGGGCTAATACCTTGGATTGTATGAATCTGTTTCTTCCACTGCTGTCAGCAAGAGGCCTCTGCAGACACAATCGCCCTTTACTTTGTAGTCTGCTGCCAGCTCACTTGATGAGTTTGCAGCTCAGCTCAGTCGTGGCTGACAGCGCTGATTGGGGCGCAGCACACACTCTGCTCCTTTTATTACAGACAGTAATTAAAGCAGCTCGCCTTGCCACTTCCATAACAAACACAGCATAATGCCCTAATTATGACTTTATTAATTTAAGTCAGGATTTAATGATTTTAAAAGTGATTTATATTGTTTTTCCTGTTCAGAACAAATGAAATCTGTAGGTTAAATTAATACAAGCTTTTCATCATCACAAAGTTAAAAAGCTAGTTACCAGTAAATTCTTTTCATTAGAATAACATCTGAAATTTTAAGCAGTAAGATAAACAATTATTGCCCATCAAAACTGGCTGATGTGCAGTAAAGTACCATTTTTAATCTTCAAATCTAGTTTTAAAGCTAAGCTGAAGATAAATTATTGAAAAACAATTTCATTTATATAATGGGTTCACAGCAACTTATTTGTTAATGGAACTAGTGCTACTGTTGAATGGCAGTGAATGAAATATAGATTATTCTTTTGTCATGAAGAAACTTTGAATAGTATATGGTAGTAAATTTTTGTTTAAATCATTGACCTCAAACAAGTTTTTAAATGTTGTCATATTGAAACATGATTTTCAGTACCTATTTTTCACCATGATTTTAACAATCAGCTATGCTACATTACACTGTTTTTCTGGAGTGTACTACTGTTCCATTTTTAGCTTTACTAGCTTCAAATTTACTGCTTTATGCTTTTGACTAAAATTCGGGGAGGTAATTTTAGGTTCAGTTACATGGGTAGGCATGGCCTAAATGTTATTGATTTTAAATAATTTTGATTAAATTTTATTTAGGCAATTCAGTTGTAGGAAGTTCATGAGAGGAAGAAGACTGTTTTGATCTCTGTTATGTTAGATTTTCATTTCTCCTTCCCTGTATTTTTTTCATCTAAAAACATTGCAATCTCAAACAGTGATGCAGCACAGTACATTCTTTTGTATTGCTCATAAAGCTAAGCAAAAATGTGCAACAATTTAGTGTGAGTCCAAAGGGACTCTTAATAGTTGAGTGGTCTAGATTTGTTTAACTATTGTTGACCTTGTTACCCTTCAAGCACTTCAATAACCAATTTATTGTCTTGGGAGGGGAGCTGAATCAGGTAGTATATGAAACACCTGATTTGGAAGTACAAAATGGTTGTTTGCATATCCAAGAACAGGGGGGTTTTTCCTATATGCCATATTATGCCTATATGCCAATTTTTCTACTCCATGATAACTATTAGAAAACAATTTTCATTTCCTGTGGTAGTAACTCCCCATGAGACAAAAGGGTAATCTACTAATTTGTATTTAAAGTATTATTAGATGTGAACAAGGCAGATAATATTCAGTAACTGTTAACATAGACCAACACAATCCAACATTGGTCGGGCGAACAGAACTTCA
>VXBB01001185.1:8097-35738 GCA_013399915.1 Illadopsis cleaveri | reverse complement strand
CACAAAGAAGAATTGCCTTGTAAATATTCAAGGAAAAAAGTTATTCTGGTAGGTATGTGATTACATACACTATAGATGAAATAGCTGTGAATCAAAGCAAAATGCAGTAATTTAAAATTGCTGAAAATCACAGAGCCATAACTGTTACTGCCCTGAATATTTAACTTTCACTAGAAACACTCAGAAGTAATTCATGAGCACATTATTTTTGTCTACCCTTTTGGGTCATGATTAGATCAATTATCTACAAGCAAAAAAAAAAAAAAATAAAAGGGGAAATGCAGCCTGCTGCTTAAGTTATTATAAAATGCAAAGATGCATTTTATAAGCAGTGTTATGCTTGTACATTCAATACCAAAATAACAGAGATATTGTGTAGGAAAATGTCACTATTGCCCAGATTTGTGTTTTATTGTCACTTAGAAGGCTGTGTTACCATGGCTATGTGCCTGGCTAAATCACCAGCAAACAGAAATGATGCTTTAAGTTTTTCTGAAGGGTGAGAGAAAAGAGCTGCCTGTAAACTTTTAGGATGGGGAAAATGGAAAAATAGATTTCATATTAATGCATCATAGCTCATTTTTGGAAGGCATCAAAACACTCTGTACTGTGGTTTATTGGTTGCAATAAGCTGTAAAACATTATTTATAAGGCAGCTTTTATTTATAATTGACTACAAAACAATATATTTCAGGCAAAACTGAGGGATGATAAAGTAAAATAGCAGCTGGAGGCGGGGAGGGTTAAGCTATTCTGTCTAAAATGGGCCTCGGTACAGAGATTTTATTCATAAATGATGGTGCAATGTCCTCATGGCAACTTTTTGATGTAGTAGTTCTGTCAACTGGTAGCAGAAGGAAGGATAAAATGCCCGTGAGAGCGAGTTTATAACGTCCAGCTGGAGGCAGCTACAAGATCCAGCTCCTCTGAGGTGTTTCTTTCATGTTCAGGGTGCACAAGGCTCTTAAGGGGAGGAGTCTGAAGACACAGGGGTCCTTAAAAGCAGATCAATCTATCATTAACTTGTAAGACTCTATTAGACAATGCCCATCCCTTCCCCAGCCAGTGCCTCTCCTGATCATTCCCTGTCTGCTTTAAGTGCCGACCCAAAAATGAGCTTTTCATTTTACACCATCTGGAAGGTTTAAAGTGAAAATATCTGTTGTTAATGCCTTTTGGGACTACTGAAAACAGAGGCCAGGCAAAGTTAAGAACATAAAAAGCAGCTATATTTATTGAAGGGCCTTCAGGTACATTTCAGGCAGACAGACCCCTCCCCCAGGGGCTACACACAAAAATCGACCACAGGTCATGGGTTTTCACACTTTTATGAGTTTGGTCCATTTGCATATTGGGGGTTAATCTTCCAGTTACAACTTCAGGTAATGAAGTCATTTACCCCAGGTTTGCTGCCCCCAACTCACTTTTGTTTACATTTCTCAGGCTGAGAAAGTAAAGGTGAGACTCTGTCTCTAACTTGAGACAGTGAGGTGTCCTTGATTCACGGGCCTAGAGGGGAATTGTTTTTTCTGACCAAAATGAGAAAGCAGTAGCTAGCACTGTATATGGAGTTGAGAGTTATACACCAAAGAACTGCAGGATTACAAACGTATGAAAACTGTACAAGCTAAAGTCCTAAGGCATCATTATAGCTTGTGATTTTATCATAGGAAAACAACATTAGGTTTCTTTCATTTGCTTCCTGAACATCTTGGTGCCATGCATGCTCATCACTTGCCAGATCTTCAGGCATATTTGTGAATACATCAGCATATCATTGAACACAGGTAGAAAGAAGTACCTGGCAGATGTCTGTTCTGCCTCGGCAGATAAAGCACAAATTTCAGATCACTTCCCATTAAAAATATTTTTCTTTCTACTGATATCAATTGATCAGATTGTACTGAAGTAATAATATTTTGTAAAACTTTGTCAGTTTTTCTTTCCTTCTAATATTTGTGGTGTGCCCTGGTTTTATTTCCACCTGTTTAACACAACATTTTCCCTCACATATATGTCATTGCAATCATATTTTACCACCTCAAAGCCAAGTTTTCCAATATTTCAAATGCAATCTGTGCAACCATAACTTTATTTTTATATAATCTTAATGTATTTTAAGATTACACCTGTGGAAGTTTATGTCAGCAGATTCTACCCTCCCATCAGTTCAAATTAAGATTAATTTATTGAATTTGCCAAAATTTTATTGGTACAAAAAGTGAGACATGATACTTATTAATGGTTCCTCCACGTGAAAAAAATTTTAAAGAATCATAGTAGCAATGTTATGTTTCTTCAGGCATTGGTGGAAGCCTCTTTTGGTGAGGTATGATGTGATTATTCAGGCAAAAAAATGAGGGTTTTGTAAACTTCAGACATTTGAGTAAAAAATTTCATCATTTTCATTCCTGGAGCACATGCACTGAGACTGGACAGAGAGATCTAAAGGAGATCTTGGTAATTCATCACCAGAACTCATTTCTTGTTTTATTGTTTTATTAATCCTAGATGACAAATATTTAGTAAAGACATAGTCTTTGCTAGACAAATTCTCATGCAATCCAAATTCAGAGCCAGTTAATCTAAGATGAAAATTTTTTAATGTTTTTTCCCTTCTGTAGTGTTATGGGAATACATTAGGCAGCCTAAAATTTCATACACATGTAGTTGCTATATGAACACAACAGTCATCTGACTGTGTTGTGTTAAAAAAAGAATAAATATGTATAAAAAGGGAAACTCCAAGAAAATGAAAAAAACTCAAACTAACAGAAAACCCACAATTGGCATTCTTCAAGGATTTAGTGAGAGCACAGAAAACCTTGAGGAAATGAGAACAGAAGGAAACTTCTGAAGTACTTGGGTATCAAAAATCACTAGGCATGAGAACATGGATGAAATTTTGTTTAAAAATAATTTAACCTGCTCCCAGGAAGAAAACAGTATCCCCTGTTTGTCAGACTTGATGAGCAGAAATTGTTAAGATTATCAGTATTTTATAGAAATCCTCTGCCATTATTCTTAGTGCCTGTCCTAAGTCCTCTTTAAAAGTACAATAAATACAATCCCACATGTGCCATATTCAGAAATAAGGGCTGAACTACAGAGGTTTGAGCTGTTTCAGTTTGTGGCTGTTAGTGCTACTGAATCAGCATTTTTTGCATATTTTCTGCATGTAATGCCTCCAGCTATTTTATCTCACAGCTGCAATATTTAATTTGCACCTGTTTGCAAGGATGTGAGATGCAACACACTGGGCATTTGATGCTAGTAGAGAAAGCATAGAAAAAAATATTCCTTGCCTCGAAAAGCTTGTACTCAAAACATATGGCAACAGACTAGATTGAAAAAAACAATAGAGAATATGAAAAGAAGGATAAAAATGGTATTTAAGCGGTTATGATGAAATAAGTGATGTGGAAGAACCTGGAACACAACACATGGATTGTGTTGATTTTTCCAGAATCACAGATGTGATTTCAACACGTCAATGTTAAAATATATATTTTGTCCATGAGCAGATTCAGTGTTTGATGATGATTTGGCCATCACCAGGGTAGGAGAAAACTAATCTCATTGTGTAATAAAACAATCCAGGATATATATATACATTATAATGGACTAACTGGCATCCTATGCAAAGAAATACTCTGATCAATCTTCTGCCCTGAAGTAAAATAATTTCAGTGCTGCATTGCTGCTCTTTTTTGCATTAACTCTGGCACTGTGACTGTTTCTTACTGCTGCAAATGCATGTTTTCCATCATAAACAATTTTCCTTTTCAAATAGTGTAATCGAGAGGGACGAAAAAAGAATATATTGAAGAAGAGGAAAGAAATGTTCAGAAGATAACCTAAATTTTGAGGTAATGTAATATACCTAACCCAGTGATTATGGTGAAGAGAAGGATGAGACTGATGTTAAAGGCAAAGTTAGGCTGAGATGAAGCTGGTTTATTTTCATGGCTGTTGTGAGAATAGATGCCAGAAAATGTGTCCTTCATGATTTTAGGGGTTGATTTTCTTGTTTCAGCTGAGAATTGTCATTGTATGTAACATCATGAAATTACTGGTCCACAGTGAGTTCTGTGGCTTCTTCTCCTAATCTGTTTGCTCCAAAAGATGTCCTGAGAGTGCAGCCTTGAAAATTTGTGGAGAAAAAGTTTTAAAAATAGGATTTAACAAAAGAAAGGAGCACTTGCTGTAGCCAGAAAGCTAGAACATTTCTCCATTCTTGCATGCACAGGAGTGATGGAATCATCCTAAATCTAGTTGTATATTTTTATTAAAAACTTCATTATTTATGGAGACACTGCTATTATCATTGATTTGGATTTCATGTGGTTTTTACTTTATTCTGTTCACCTCTTGCAAGTGTCTGCAGTCACCTACACTGAAGTATCTCCACAAAGGAGGGATTTTGACAATGGCTTCTTTGCAAAGGTTGTTTTCTAAATGCAACTAAGTATTAATTTTTAAAGTAACATTTCCTTGACTGGCAAGATTATTTAAAGGCCAAAATCCATAAGGCATTGATTACAGAACTGACACAAATGAGAGTGCTGCTGTGCTTAAGTTAAGCATGTGTGTAAGCACTTTGATAGATTGTGTTCTGATCAAGAAAACAGTGGAAAGCACCATCTGTTCAGTGACATTTCACGAGACAGTGACAAAGTTCTGAAGTCTAATCCTCAGTGCAGATGAAGAAAAGATCTGTCTGGAGCAACAAGCTATCATAAAATTAATTTACCAACAGAAGCAGGCAATTTCTCCACAGTCCCAAACTCTTCTGCTTCCTCACATTCATTTTGCAGATTATAAGAAAAATAAATTGTAATGCATCCTTGCTGGAGGCATGAGGCTCAGTAAGGGTAAGAAAGAAGTGTGGTTTTGGTTTTCTGAGGTAATAGTGGTGAAGAAAATCACGTCTGATAAAATGACTGATTTGCAAGAGTCAGCTCCAATCATCATTACTCTGTCTGTAGTGAGACTGGCATCACTGCAAGTTGCTGCTTTTTCTGCTTAGTCGACCTTGTTTCTGAGAAACATCCATCCCACAAGTAATCAGGTTTTCCTAAGGAAAAATCTTCTGTAAAATTTAAATGATTGAGAGTTGAAAATATCTAGGTATACATCCACATGCTGTCAGACAGTTTTCTGGAGCAAAATTAGATAAATAAAACAACCAGACAGATTGATGAGGCTTTAAAAAAAAAGAAAAAAAACCAACACAACAACAAACAAAACAAACCAATGCTTGAAACTGAGAACATTAATATGTGATCTGCTCCCACTCTCATCATGCACAAAATAAAGGAAAAACAGTGAACAGTAAATCCAACATGGTGTTCAAAAGTAAAATATGCCATGCTAGTAAGGATTGATTGGCACACTCAGGTTCAAATCCCTGTTTTTCTGGTTAGCTTCTAGCCCAAAGACTTCATGTTTTAGCAAAAGTGAAAAGTTTCAGTGGCCACAGAAGCATAAATGTACCAGCTGGGACTTGACAGAGAGTTAATTCCTGTGACTCACTGTGTGGCCGCAGGTGACAAATGTAGAGTGGAAAAAGAGATGAAAGAGTGTTTTTTTCTGGCATTTCTAACCAACCAGGGTCACTCAAGACTTGTGTAATCCAAGGGGCAGCATAATTTATCATGAGTACAGTGAGCTATGCACTGAAGTGTACAGCACGTTATGACATACCATTCTTTCCCTAAATGCTCTGGATTCCATTCTCTGAGATGGGGTGATTCTCCAATTTTCACACACACTTGGTCATCAAAGAAAGAGAGCTACATTAAACAGATCAGCTGGAATAATTGAGATCCAGAGCTAATGAAATTCATAAAATGAGTGGGATTGTTCACTCCTTGCAGTGATACTGACTTCTTGCTCAGGCAGCACCAATGAACCCTTCCCTTCTTCCATCTATGGTGCATGACATCCAGACTGTGACTCTGTGACTTCAGTGGCGGTGCTGGGACACCCTTGCTGAAATAGGTGATGGCAAGATTTACCACATTGAGAAATTTTTTTTTTTTCAGTTTTAAACCAGGGATTAGATTTTGAAATGCAGGTTCTCACAAGTCACTGAAGCAAGACTTAATCTTCTCCTGTTCCTCTCCAAAATTTAAGGCACCCCTGGTGAACCACAGCTGATGATCTTCTCACACCATTAGTATGCCCTTGCTTCATTACATTTCCCACCTAATTGTGCCTACATTTGAGCGCAGTTAATCTGGAATGATATGAAAATAATCCACATCTTCATTCTTTGGTTTGTCAGCAATCCCTCACAAATTGTGCAGCAGCATCTAGCTCACCCAAAACCAGGCAAAAAGAAGGAAAGATATGATTTAAACATCTCTGCAAGATGACGTATCTCACTTGTAATTATGACAGCACATCTTTGGCATTTATAAGATGGGAGAATGCCTGTGTTCAGTGAAGCTCTGTCCCCACTGACTCTGTTATTACAGATTTGTTACACTCCACTGATGGAACAAAGTGTCAGGATTGCACCACTTAAGGCCAATTATTTTGCAGCAATGCTGATTTGGCAGTTCCCAGATTCCCATGTATTTCATGTTCTGCTGCTGAGGCCAGATTTCAGGACTTTGGAGCAGGGATGTTCACAGCAGCCTTGTTAAACACAGGCAGATTCTCTTTAATTGAACTATGCACTCCTGAACTACAGCCTCATGTTCTTGCCTCGCCCGCTTCAGCTACTGAGGTCAAATATTTTCCTCATCATTGCTCAGAGAACTGCCACCAGATTTTCTAACAAGCTAAAAGTCAAGGGTATTTGAATAGAGTGCCCAGATCATCATGTATCTGTCAGTAACAAAAGTGTGACTAAATCGAATCAAATTGAAATTAAAAAGCTTTTTAGATTATCAGCTATTTGCTCACCTGACCAGCATCATTATGTCTCATCAGCTGTATGTCTCAGCAGCTTCAAAAATGCTGCAAAGTCTATCTGTACCAAAAAAATATTAAAAAGTATATTAGTATTCTCTCCCCATCTGTATATTGCTAAACCAATAGAGAAAGGGAGAACTTTGAATACCACCTTTTGGTATTTCTGGTTTTCTAAACCACAAATTTAATACAAATTCTCCTAAGATTTTAGCTGATATTGTACACTCCCATCTTTGTATTTCAAAAAGATTAATGACATTCTCTTCATTTTATAAAGTACCTGTGTTTTTACTGTACACTACTGACCCAAAAATCTCAAATATACAATCCCAGAATAACCCCATTGATTATACTACAATGACAGAATAATTTTTTTGGTGAATATTACTGACAGTAACAGTGGTTATCCAGTGACAATTTTATCTTCCCCCTAACAAAACTAAATTTCCTAATATGCATATATTTTTTGCTGTAGCATCCTAAGAGTAGCGAGATTTTTACAGAAATTTAGTGATCCCATGCAGAATGATAGTGTCTTCTTATATAAAGATATACTGTCAGTAAATAGTTGGAAACAATTATCTATAAGAATTCAGTAATTTAAAATTTTATGGATAAGTTAAAGAGTGCATATGTGAGAGTGGGAGTGAAACATCTTCATCTTTGTACAAAGTCTCAGGTAGAAAATTAAGATAATTAATTATTTGTAACTCTCGAGTCATATTAGTGCTAAAGGTGATGTATCTAATTAATGTGTTATATTATCAGTCAAATCAGAAAAAATGCAGAGTTTTTGGTACTTTGAGGATATAATATATAAAAAGGATACAATATGATTAGGTTAGGGATGTGCATTAAAACCTCACTAATTATTGACAAAGTAATATATCAGCAAATATCATGTACAAGGATGCACAGACCCTTTCCTTCCCCTGCAGCTGCCCCTGGAATATGAGGGATCATCTCAGTATGCAGATTTTTAATGATTTGCTGTATTATTTTTCTCTACCTCAAACCTTTTTCCAGGAGTTTTTCCCTATTTAACAAGATGTCACAGGTAGGGAGGAGTTCATATGCTCTTCCCAGGCAGCATGGACTGTCATTAAGGGGTGAAAAGAGAGACAGAGTTGTCAGAATAATTTTTAATATTGTGAAAATATGTGAAGCACAGCTTGTTTTATATGTATACATTTTAGTTTGCCTTGGGCTGTTTATGGAAATACTCTCAAGTCCTTCAGGCTTTACAAATTATTTCATAAATAATTATCTGTCCAACAGCTTGCACTAAAAGTACAATATTCATTATTTACCGTTCACCTCTAGGTTAAAATGTTATAATCTAGTCCTGGGGTGAAGAAAGTGTCAACACGAGGTACAAAATTTGCAGTTTTCAGCTCCAGACAGTATATGCTTGTAGCAAGCAATTTAAGGACAACCTATAACGCAGTGTATTCTTCACAGTGCTAAATTAATGCAGATTGAATAGACCCAAGACAGTTCATTAATTACTTTTCATATTTAATAGCATCATCAGAAGTGTTATTTTAAGGTCATGAATGATATTATGGGTAATTCATACTAATATCTTATTGAGAAAGCTGGAGAGATGTGGATTTGGTGAGAGAGCTTCTTTCAGATGCTCAATAATAAGTAAAAGTAAATCAACTGCTGAAGAAGTCCTGCCTTTATGACCTAACACTGTTGCAGTATTTCAGAGTTAACTTATTCATGTTACCTGCTCAGACATGAAGTTGCTGTGATGCTGTCACCAAATGGAAGTGGCTAGCAGGAATTCAGTAATTAGCTCTGACTCCCCTGTTAACATTGTGACATGAAAATGACAGGCAAATGCAGATCTCAAACATCATGCTTATTTCAGGCTTTTTTAGTTTTTCAAATCAGAAATGCAGGAAATATGTCTCCCACAGATTCAACAAAGAATCTTTCCCATTTAAAAATTTATTATATCCTATTTTTTCCCCATAAATTCAGATTGAACTATAAGTGAGGGGAAAAAAAAAACCCACTCTTTACACATGAAACTCTACTACTTCATTAATTGAGATACTTGCATTAAATTTGAATAGTTTATTTTATTTTAATAGTTCTATTGTGTCTGACAGAGATGGAGTTAATTTTCCCGAAATAAGACTAAACAGTATATTAGAAATGTGTTTGTGAGGTTAGTTTATTGTTCCTAAATGTAGGAAAGAAAGACAGGAAATGTACTAGAAGCTACAGCAGTGGACTTGCAATCTGCATAGCTACAAATACATGAAAAATATAAAAATCCAAAAAAAATCTTAGGCGTCACTTCCATCAAGTGTTTNTTTTTTTTTTTTTTTTTTTAATAGATAACTTCTGTATCAAGTTCTCCTCAGCACAGACCACGATTCCTCCATCTCTTCTTCTTGCCAGGATCACATCATTCCTCTTCGAAAATGTGATTTTCATTAACAACTTATTGTTGTTTTATTTACTCCCATAACCCTTTACACAAACCCAATTCTGTGTTACAGACATTCTTCAGTTTATATCCACAACCTGTTACAATGGTGTGGTTCACCAGCTTACCTGCATTTATCTACATCCAGTTCACAGCCTTTGTTCAGAATTCAATCTAATGGAGACATTTCCATTTTGTGGCAAGGAAAGGAGAGAGAGCAAACAAAACTTTCCCTAGACAGGGAAAATACAGTCCTGGCTCAGGAGCATTACAGCATTATAGGAAAGAAGCCATCATGAGGTTAAATAATCTTCACTGGAGGTCTGAAAATGAATTTTCTATGAATATGTTTAAAGGAATTATTTTACTTTTTGTTTCTCGAGGGCCTCATAGACCTTTCACAAAGAACAGCAAGAACACAGGGTCACTGCACAGTCTTTAAATATCTATGACTTTAAGTTTTCTACTGGTGGCAAGAACTGGCACTGAAAAAAATTTAGCATAAAGTAAATATTAATAAGCTATTAGAATTATTATTGTAAATTAAGCACCTTATCACAGCGACACTTTAGCAAGTGGTATTCTAAAGTTCTTAATCTTCAAATTTGTCTCACAAAACCAATGTTTTTTATTAATGCTATATACTAACCTGTTGAATCCATATTAGTTGTGTAGAGGAAAAGGATTTTAATAAAAATAAGGGCTGTCATAGGTATATATAGGTATTTTTATATGTCAATTTATATGAATTTATATGTGTATATTTACAGGCACATGTGAGTGTAAAATAGGACACAAAATCAGAGAAATTTTTTGAAACATACACATTCAATATTACTATTATAAATATTCACCACTTTTAAGAACTAATTTGCTATCTGTTTTTCTTAAAGTGGTATAAAATGAGCGATACTATTCTTCTGGATCTAAATTTCCACTTTTGCATGCGTCTCCAGATATATTACTGAGATAAGGGAATAATTCCAGAATGTTTTTTAATTACACCTCCCTCATTTTCATCAGCTCACCAAGGTTCTGTCTTAATAAAAACAACATTTTCTGATAATTATGTAAATTAAGATAAAGAATTAATTTCTATATTTAGAGAGAGAGAGAGAATACACATATACAAAATTTCTCTTAAAATGCTCTTGAACATGAAGAAATCTGTACCTTTGGATAGTTTCCCACTGATCTCATTTTCTGAGACTTTTTTCCAGGAGGTGATTGCACAGCTGACTTAGAATGGAGTAGTAAAAACACATTATTTTTGTGATGATACATTATTTTTATTACAGAATCATTTGGATTGATAAACATCATCTTATTGCACCCCCTGCCATGGGAGGGACATCTTCCACTATCCCAGGCTGCTCCACGCCCTACTGTCCAGCTTGGCCTTGGACACTGCCAGGGATCCAGGGGCAGTCACAGCTTCTCTGGGCACCCTGTGCCAGGGCCTCCCCACCCTCCCAGGGAACAATTCCTTCCCCATACCCCAGACCTGACCCCCGAGGATGCCCCTCAACTCTGGTCCCACAGTCTTCCCTTGTAGTTTTTATAGACAAATGCTAAGTGCTGGAATTTTTGGTTAATTTTAAATCCCCTCAGATAAAGGCACTTGACAGAGAAAATGCTATTTAAGGTAACTAGGGGTGTTTCACACAATAAAGCGCCATTTGAAAAAAAATACCCAGGTGACCCAAAGTATTCCATCCTGTCCTTTCTNGGATCTTTGCTTTAAGTGGTCAGTCTACCTCCTTAATTAGCAGTCTTTGAATCAGTAGACTTACTGGCATATTTTTTATATATATTTTTAATATTTATATTAATTTTTGTATTTTTATGTATTTTTATATCTACTGTATTTCTTTTATTTTGATATAACCTGTGGTTTGCATGTATATATACACTGTATACAAAATTGTTTTCCCAGAAGGAGGAGGTGGGTCTGCCAGGGGGCGGTCACCACTTCTCTGCCTCAAAAGCCCTGTGTGCCTGCCCTTGCCCCTTGAACAAGTCAGGTCTATTAAAAAGTCCTTCCCACTACAGAAACAGTCTTCAAATGTAAGTTCAAAGCACCTGGTGCACAAGAGAACTTAAAAAATGCCTTTGAGTCCATGGAAGCATGGCACTAGCTCAGCTACTTTTAAATTGACTGACTTATGGACTGGTAGGAGTATCTGGTAGTCTAGTGAAAGGTGTCCCTACCCACTGCAGGGGTTGGAATTGGATGATTTTTAAGGTCACTTCAAACCCAAACCATTCTCTTATTCTATAATTCAATAGTGCCACAGAATTCAGTGCTGCCCTACAGTAATTATCCTCAATAAAAAGCCATGTACATGTATTTTCACACATCAGAATATCATCCCAGTATTTTCAGTCTTCATATTTTTGTATTTTTTTTTTTACTATTACGTTACATTATGTTTTTTACTATTACATTTTTTACTATTAGAGAATTTATACAAGCATTTGAACTCTGCCTGCTGCCTCCCTTGATGAATATTTCTCCCCTGCTCCTCCACCCCAAAATTGTTATAACAAGATTCAGGAATTCATATTTCACTGCTATAAAATAAAAAAGTTCAGTGGAAAGAAATTGAATTCCTGCTCAGCATACCTGTAAATAAGACTGGGTAGGAAATACAAAAGGCTTGCAAATTATACTAAATTATATGTCAGGAAGTATAGTCTTGGATGCTCAGTGCCCTGGAATAACAACTACCTCTGTCTTTCCAGTTTTTCTCTCCCATCTCTATTTCACAAGGTATAAAGTTTTCATTCTTTTTCTTTTAGTATATGACGAGTGACAAGGTGAATGCCAGTCTCCCAGAAATTTGGCCCTCAGAGAGTTTTTTCTAGATAAATGTCAATATCCGACTGATTTAAACTCGAGTAAGACAACATAAGATGTGTTACAAATTAATATATAGCTTCATCTGAATTACACAGGAAATGTAGATCATGGTATTTTTCAAGTGATACAATTAGAAATTACCATGATTACCTGTCAGAGAGGATACCTTCCCATGTACATGTGGGCGTGTTTTGTTTGCCTGTAGGAATTTGAAGGCTTTTTTTCTCAAGATGTTTAAATGTCACAAATTCTTTCACATATTCATTCNGCCTTTTTGTAAATATAGAATGCTTTTGGATGAGATGGAGGAGGTTAAATGAGGATCTTTGCTTTAAGTGGTCAGTCTACCTCCTTAATTAGCAGTCTTTGAATCAGTAGACTTACTGGCATATTTTTTATATATATTTTTAATATTTATATTAATTTTTGTATTTTTATGTATTTTTATATCTACTGTATTTCTTTTATTTTGATATAACCTGTGGTTTGCATGTATATATACACTGTATACAAAATTGTTTTCCCAGAAGGAGGAGGTGGGTCTGCCAGGGGGCGGTCACCACTTCTCTGCCTCAAAAGCCCTGTGTGCCTGCCCTTGNTTCTTTTAGTATATGACGAGTGACAAGGTGAATGCCAGTCTCCCAGAAATTTGGCCCTCAGAGAGTTTTTTCTAGATAAATGTCAATATCCGACTGATTTAAACTCGAGTAAGACAACATAAGATGTGTTACAAATTAATATATAGCTTCATCTGAATTACACAGGAAATGTAGATCATGGTATTTTTCAAGTGATACAATTAGAAATTACCATGATTACCTGTCAGAGAGGATACCTTCCCATGTACATGTGGGCGTGTTTTGTTTGCCTGTAGGAATTTGAAGGCTTTTTTTCTCAAGATGTTTAAATGTCACAAATTCTTTCACATATTCATTCTGCAGCTCCTCCCCAGGGGCAGCTCAGATCTCTGCTCCCTGTGACAGGGACAGGACCCCAGGAAATGGCAGGAGCTGGGCCAGGGATTTAGGATGGAGGTCAGGGAAAGGTTCTTCCCCCAGAGGGTGTTGGGCACTGCCCAGGCTCCCCAGAGAAAGGGCAAGGCCCTGAGGCTGCCAGAGCTCCAGGAGGATTTGGACACTGCGCCCAGGGATGCGCAGAGGGGATTGCTGGGGTGTCTGTGCAGGGACAGGGGCTGGACCCCTGTGGTTCCTCCCAGCTCTATGATTCTGTATGGATTCTGTCACTTTTGACCTGTCCCACCATCTGCTCCATCACTTGGCCTCACTGTGGGTGAACGTGGAACCTCAAGACTGTTTCCCAGATGTAGATGCGCAGCTCAGCTTCTGCCACTTTCGTGGTGGGATTTAGATGTTCACTTGTTCCAAGCAGGAAACCTCTGTAGGAGCAAGAAATTAATGGGTCCACTGCTTCAGACAGTGTGGACCCTAGGAGGAAGATTATTTGAGATTTAATTGTGAAATTTTACAGCTTATTAATAAAAATCAAAAACGAAATAAAATTAAAAAAAAACACCCAAAAAAGCCAAACAAAACTCAAACAAACAAAAATAATCTTGATAAAAATACTCACAAAAAACCCAAATGAAAAAACCAAACCAAAATTCCAATGCAACCAAACCCCAAACCAAACCAAATTTAAAAAAAAAAATTAAAAAAAAATCCCAACAAAACAAACCAAACCAACAAACAAAAAATAAACTGAACAAAAAACCCTGAAAACCCCACAACAATAATCAAAACCTAAACAAACAAAAAAACCAAAATGAAAACAAACCACAACCACCCGAAAACTTATGGCACAGTGAAATTGCAAGATGCTAAAAGCAGGGCCTTTGAAAGGGTCATAGCATGAAACAGGTTCAGTCTGAACCCAATTCAAACTTTAATCGTTAACATCTATGAAAACAACATTAGAGTTGCTTTTACTGTTGACTTTGACAGTGATGTCACAATGAGAAATGTGAAAATCCACTTTCTGTGTTGGAGAGGGAACAGAAATAAAATGACTGTAATGTCACCAAGAACATGTCTGAAGAGTTACTGTGTTTGTAGAAGTATAAACAATATGAACACAACACCTATGCATGCCTATCTCCATAAATTCTTAAGGTATATGGATATAGGATAAAAACCTACAGGTTTATATAACACCCTTGATGATGGCATCTTAAAATTTAAGAATAGGACTGTAACAAGCATGGAAAAGGGTGTTGTTTTTTTTTTGTTTTGGTTTGGTTTGGTTTTGGGTTTGTTTTTTGTTTGTTTGTTTGTGGGTTTTTGTTTGGTTGGGGGTTTTTTGGTTTTTTTTTTTGGTTTGGTTTGGTTTGGTTTGGTTTGGTTTGGTTTGGTTTGGTTTGGTTTTTTTTGTTTGTTTGTTTGTTTTTTGGATTTTTTTAGCAAGTTCCTTTACACAGATAACCAGGCTGAAGAATACAGAATTAGAAGTGTCTTACATGTTATTGCTACAGTAACGGGGTGAAGGGACAAAAAATGCTTCACACCAGGCATAAATTAACAGCATTTTGAATAAAAGATGATTGAAGAAATGCTCAAACCTAGAACAAATTTCTGAAACAATTCAGATATTTTGACGTATCTCTAAATATTCACAAAGTCATATTATTTGGAGGGTTTTATTTATTTTTTAAACTAATTTAAGTTTGAAAAAATTGGACTTGTAAGTAAACTGTCCAGATTTTGGAAGGGTGCAGGAGCCAGATGAAAAATTCTGGATGGAAGACCCTCAACTGCCAGATTTACAGCACCTTTGTTTAGTGAAAGAACCAATATATGAGACTGATATTATTACAAATATTTCCTCTTGTGTTTCCTACCAACACTTAAAATTTACGACATGCTTGCAAAAAAATACACTGCAGCTTGTACACAGGGCAGTCCTGAAATGCAAATGTTTATGCAAAGTATATTAAACATGACAATGATTCCCTACAGTCAAAAATTGCCCTTCCCACTATCTTCATAGGTCTGCTGCCTTCTAAAGGACAATTATTTCACTTTAAAGGTTTCTGGGTTTAATCTTAACCTCTCTGGGAATTCTTCTTTTTGGTTGCCTCTACTGATTTTTTGTGGCATTATTCTTTCCTACTCTTTACTTCACACTGCAATGCATTACATTTTTTTAATATGAATTATATATTCTTATTATGAGAATTCTCTACTTCCTAAGGGCATTTTGAGGCAAAATTCATTAATATGTATGAGGGGCTCAAACTATAGCAGCAAGCACCACTGGGGCTGTATGTATGCATGTATATATTTCTACAGAAACATATCTACATACGTATATTAAAACGGATGTATTTTATTGTCAACTTCTACATGCAACCATTGCATGAATACACAAATACTCGGCATTTCCTCTGCATTGTTTTCTCCCACTACCTGATCAAGCAAGTATCTTTGCTATTCTGTTGGCTGCACTGTGTTTATTACTGTTAATAAACTACATTGCTGAATGTTGTGTCTATGCAAACATGTGGGAGCTCTACTTTATGTGACTCAGACTTCTTTATTCTTGAGATATTTCCAGTAGCAGTGGTGCCAGAATTTATCATGGCTCTTCTCCAGCCTTCCCACCAACATGCAGTTTTCGTGTTTTGTGGTTTTGGGGTTTTTTTTCCATATTCACAAAGATGTGACTTGCCAATGCCTATTTAAAGCTTGTTTCAGTATAGAAGGTGCTGCACTGTTTAGTAGACCTAAAGTGAGAGTCTCCAAAGCCTCTAAGTTTTGTTTAGCTTTTTGTGTATCCCAGGTAAATTTGGTCCTCACTCTCCTATTCATTGAACAAATACAGAAGTCAGAACACCTTCACAATCTAAACAGGAAGCACAAAATACGAAGCATATCTGGGTTCACAGTTTCTCTTCACATACTTAGCTCTATATTTTAGAAAGAAGAATTCTAAAGACACTAATTTTATATATTAGCTGCTTTTTAGGCACATTTACTACTCTTTAGATATTCTGGCATGGCCCAGGGTATCCAGAGCCCATTGTAGCTTCTGTTTGAGCTGAAATACTCCACTTTCCAGGGTGTGTACCTGCCTAAATTCAGCACCATTTGTTTTGCCATCGTCCCATGGCTGATAACACACAGATTGGAAGATCTCGAGGATGAGAACAACTTGCATCTTTGGGGCATTCTAGGTCTGATTTAAATACTAATTTCTAGTCCAATTCTACACAAAACTTGAGCAAGCTGAGCAGAGAAACACCTACTAACATTTAGGTCTTGTTAGGATTTGAACAAAAGACATCCTTGACTTGTCATGGCCCACAGAGCTCACCTTTGTTTCCTTCATGTACCTTAATAAAGGTGTAAATGTAAGATTTTACAGATGTTTAGATGCTGTAATAGAGAATAATTGTAATGTTACATTCTAAAGGGAACTGTAGGCATTTTCATCCTTGTTTTATAGCACTATAATTTATGGTAATGGAGGAAAACAAACCAGTATGTATGATAAAACTACAAAGAATGTTTTAATTACAAGTCAGAAATGTACTATTTGATTTTAATAAACTCAAAACTAATGTACTGTCTTTTGCAAGGTGAAAGTCTTTTTTTCAAAAATATTTTTTATAAGTATAGTTACAAACTGAGAGTTCCTTATCAAGCAACTTGCTTTAAACATTACATTTTATACATATAGTGCATAAAGTCAGCATATTAGTCAGCAAAATTATCTTGTCAGGGGCTGACTCATTAGTAACTGAAAATTACATTCCATTGCATTACCTGTAGGTGAATGAGGTATCCATACCTCTACTTGAAGTAAAAACAAACATACTACACTTGGAGCATACAGCCTGCTTCTGAATAGGCAATATTTCTCACCTGAAAAAGATCTGGAGCCTTGATGATGGTGAGCTTCTTGGGGACTTTCGGGGTGGTTGTTGTTTTTTGTGGGGTTTGTTTGTTTGTTTGTTTGTTTGTTTTTAATTTTTTTTCCGATTTTTTTTTTCAGAGATCCCCTGTGACTGTTATTTGTACTTCTAGAGACTTTATGCAAAAAGAAAAGTGCTCAAGCTCTAACCTGGCCTTTTCATAGTCATCTTATGACATGTCATATAAAACAAGAAGATACTTTACCATTAATTTATTAAAAAAAAAAAAATCACCTTGGCAGTCAGTGAAATATAGTTGATAGCAGCTGTAAGATAAAAGCACTGTATTTCACAAGACAAAATTCTCGGAAGGAATAATTTAAGCAAATATGGTCATAATGGTTAAATGATTCGTTCAAATGGTTAAGTTTAAGTTAACCCTAAATGGCTAAGTTTTAGGGTTTTTTCAAGCAGTGCCACTGTCACTGAAGAAAACAACTTGAAACAACATTCATTAGTAGTTTTTGCACAGTGGGGTAAGCTAGAAATCATATGCTTTTTTGTTTTACTGTTCCTAATAGTCCTTCATTCTGTGGGAAAACACCTCTTGTTGATATCTAAGTACATGATAAATACAGTCATTTTACTTCCTATTACTAAATACCATCCCATTTTATTCCCCCTGTCCCAAAATCATTAAACTCTGCCTGTCAACTTTGCAATCCTTCCTGCATGGGTAGTTTCTCCCAGTTCTGTGCCACTACACAGTTTAGTTATAAAAAACTCCAGTTTGCATGCCAGACTCTAAATGAGAAAGGAAAATTATGCCCTTTGCAGTTAAAGTTTTTGTGAATTTTTTTGTGATATCCTCAGACATGCTCACTTTTCAACACACCCTGTTGCCAGCTCTACTTCAATTCCTTTTTTAGTTTGCAATTCTTGCAGTAACAGTTCTTTTACTCATCTTCTCTGCTTCAACAAGTAATTGCCCAAGTGGTTTGTAAATGTCTTAGAAGTGTAAATTTCTCATAAGGCATAACTGGCTTCATTGTCTCCTATCATTGAGGTCATTAGATCAAAACTTGGGGAATTAGAATTGGATTCATACATCCCCAAGTAGAAACTCTGCCACAATTCTGCTCAAAGAGTTTTGACCCGAAACTTTAAGGTTTTTATTATATTTACTCAACTCATTTATGTATAAGGTGTATCATCATTTTTACCTGGAAGTGTCCTACATGTATTTCAAACCTTACTGATATTTCAATACTTCTCTGTTATTTTTTCTCATGCCTTCTACCAGGAACAAAAATATATTAATTTAGCTTTTCAGCCTCACACAAATATCAGGAGACAGAGGTGGGAAACTGGTCTTAGTCCAGCCAATAAGTCTCCTCCACATTTATGGTTATGGTTTTTATAAGTGTTGCAGAAAAGAAAGGGAAGATGGGGAAACAGGCTGCACTTTGTTCTGCTGTGACAAGTGCAGAGAGTGAACATTTTTGTAAAATAAAAATTAAATACATGCATTTATATCATTGCAAAAGAAAACAAAATACATGAAGTCTATTGAAATGTCTCTTTTAGCAAATATGTATAACTGGACATGTGTTTGAGCAGATTTGCTGAGAAAATTCCCTTGATGTATGTGCAGAAAATAGGTCTGCCTCTGTTTTTTTGTTGTCACTGTTGTTGTTGGTTTTGAGTTTTCTTCTTTTAATTTTTAACAAAATTCTTGGTTGACCAGAGCATCAGTCTTCATTTCAGCATCAGGCAGGCACTACCAGGTGAAAACATTCCTGAAACCAAAGTGAATTTCTAAACCTGGAGTTTAAAATTGAAAATAGTACCCAGGTTGAGTTCTGTAAGCAGCAAACTTACTTTACAACCAGAAGTTGCCCTAAAAGTTTTGCAAATATAGGATTCGTCCTGAATTTTTCATGCCAGAAAGTGACTGTTATCTATAAACAAATCCTTTACTTCTAAAAAAGAGAATTAATGACATTTGGGGTTTGTCTAGACAACATCTAGATTCTAACATTCAATTCCAGTTACAACAAGTAAGATTTTTCAAATTTCAGATTTTGAATTCTTCACTGCATTGGATGAGTTTGAAAACTCCTAGGGAAAAAAAAAGGATAGAAGCAAATTCTATTTTCTTAAAGTCACATAGTGTGAGGAATAATGATTTGAAAAGAAGGAAAGGTATTTTCCTCATGTTAAAAAATGAAATTGATTATCAAATGTGCAATTTAACTCATGTTGAGTAAAATTCTTTGGTGCTTGGTTTTACTTTCTTTTTTTCATTGCAGGTTTAAAGTTTAGGTTTGGCAAGGCAACTTAAGGCTACACATAGGACCTGTGATGTGCTTTCAGCATCATTTCCATCAGCCAGAAAAATACATATGATCTCCAGTCTCTTCTGCTCCAGCAAGGTTGTCTATTGATTGATACCTTATTAATATCAGACAAAATAAAGCCTGAAGACTCTGCTCTCTGCAGGAGGCTGTACAGCTAACCTCCCCCAAAATCTTGGACACTGGGAGACAAGGTGCAGAATGATGTTTTCCTGTGTCACTTTCATCATTCAGGGCTTTTAGTTCAGAGGTAATCACACCCTACAACCCTTACACAAAATTGTTCCTCTCAAGTTATCAATCAAGTTACAGAAATTTCCCCTTTCCTGAAGAAAAAATTCTAAATTATAGGAAGGGATAGCAAACTCTCCAAATGAATTTCAATTATTAGGAATCATGGAGTGGAAAAAATTAACTCTCTGAAAGCATACTGTTCATTAAAAAAAGAGGTTTAGCAAAAATTTCAATCAGAAAAACTACATTATAACTAACTCTTGAGGCATTTGGGTTCAGAAAGCAGCCACTTCCACATGGGCTTCTCTAATTTCCTTGTCACATCCCCTGAGCACCACTCATATTTGATAGCTCTGGGAGGAGCATTCAGCTCTGTGAAGCCAAGGAGAGCCTGCTCAGGCTGCCTTCCACCATGCCTCCCTTGGCAATTGGAACTGCAGTGACACAAAATCCTGTCCTTTATCTTAATACTTCCCATTCCTCTAATGTGGATCAGCATCTGGTGTGTTGGATATGATCTGGGAGATGTGGGGTTCGAACATTTCAGGTAGAAAAGAAAACAGGATGTGCTAGACCCAGGGGGTGGAGGGCTGCTCCCAGCTCTCCACTGCTCAGCAGAAAGATGCTGATTGTTTTTGCTGATGTTTGGGACAGAAGAGGATCTCCTCTGTTATAAAATAAAAGAACACTTAAGAAAAGTTTCAAGCTCACCCATCTCAAACAGGAAGAATAACTCAAACTTTGGAGGCAACCGGGGCTTTAANTTTTGGCTGTACAGGGCAGTTCTATGTTGCAGCCTGCTTTTCCCCTGAGGACCTGATTATCGATCAGTTTGCTCAATATCACAAGTAGTGACAGGATCAGGGACCTCAGTCAGGACCTCCAAATCCTGTGCTGGCACTTGACCAACTTTCCCTTTATCTGGCTCATGCTCAGCAGAAGTTTTATTCACCCCAACCACAATCACAGCAATGACACACAGTGCAGAACACGAACTGACCTGCACGTGTGGGATGATCAGTGGCTCTCCCTTGACTTCTGTGAGGTGCAGAGCATCAGCAGAGGACCAAAGCCATTAGGACATACTTCATGGTGCAGCTCCAGGAGTCTCATTGTGAGTGGCCTTGCTTCAGCTCTCCCTGTTTGTGTTACGGATGAATTAGTGGGGGGACTGTGGGTGAGTGAGCGGATCCACCAGCAGATCCATGCTTCCCCTGTCAGAGCAGCAGCCCTGCAAACTTTCACGATTCATCAGCTCTGCCAGCACATCCTTCCATCTCCCTACGTCTCTCTTAAACATGCAGAAGGGAGGTCATAACCAGATCCCTTGTGCACAGGCAGATATTTAATTCTCGTGTCTTGTCAGTGTATCTTGTGTGTATAAAGCTCAGTCTCTGCCATCACCTGATGTGTAAATTCCATACAATGGTGGAGGAGGAAGTATCCTGACCTTCCACTGCTACTTCCTACTGCATAACCTCATTCTTTCTTGAAGTGACTTTTTTCCCTCATGCTGTGAAAAAGACACTAATCGTGTAATCTTTCAGAACAGCACAGTGGAAATGTTTTACTGTAATGGAATGAAACTTTCATTTATCACAGAGTTCTGACTGCAGATTTTTCTGTGGTATGCAGTGTGTTAGGTCTGTACAGTGATACGAGTAACTGAGCCCGATAGACTCTTGATTTCCCACCTGAGAATCAGGGTTTGCAGCTTTTAAAAAAAATTGGAATTAGTGTAGGTTGAAGAATATTCCCTGATATCATAGAATACTCAATATTTAAGGTTCAAAGAGTCCTTTAAAATCATAAAGTTGAACCATTCCCATATCACTGTGAAATCCATCACTAAACTACATCTCCAAGAACCATGTCTAGAGAAATCCTAAATAGCTCCAGAGATGTGACTCAGCCACTTCCTCGGATGCCAACACCTGACCCACCTTTCAGTGAAGAAATTTTCCTTGATATCCAACCCAGACCTCGCCTGGCACATCTTAAGGTATTATTTTCCTGTTGTCCTGTCCCTTTTTCCTTGGCAGCAGAGCATGATGTTCTGTCAGGACAGAAGGCCCCCTCTGAACCTCTTTTTCTTCTGGCTGAGCCCTCCCAGCTCCCTCAGCTGCTCCTCGTCAGATTTATGCTCCAATGTGGGTTTGTGTCCATATTCTGTGCACCTTTCCTTCCCAAGTCAGAGGAACTCTATCCTCTTCAATTTCAGTCCTCTAAATTACAAGGAATGACCTTCTTATAGGTGCTTTGGAGAGTTGGAACTCTAAAACTGAATTGCAATTCCTTTTTTTTTTTCCCCCATAACTGCAGTTCTTGTCTCTTTTGTGTTCAGTGTTGATATATAAAATCATGATTTTGGCTCTCATTTATAGGAGATTTGTAAGTAGTTACAACAGATGTTTTGTTTTGCCATCAGAATGTTATCACTGGAATACAGAACACTAAATTAAACTTAGAATTAAATTTTGCTGCCTATAAAAAGGAAAAGCCTGTATATTTTACATATACACTCCCAGGTGATAAAAAAGCATGAAAGACATGTATCATAACATGCTGTGATTACTAAAGCAGGCTTTAAAATAACTTGATAGTAATACCCAGATATCATCTGAAGTGCCACAGCTTTCTCTTTTTCCTAATAACAAAATGGGTATTTTCATACAGTTCTAAAAGGTTGGGAGCCAGTCTTTTTTCCAAAATGGCTTTTGCACCACAACTCTGTGTCTCAACTGAAATTTAATCTTACTGTTTGAATAAACAGAACCAGAATTGACAGAAAAAGGCATTTCAGATTATTACTTTAAAATCTGTGTACGACTTGAAGTTGATTATAGAAAATGTAGTATAATAACTCACTTGAAGGTAAAAAGAATATGTCCATGCTCATATGAAGAGAAACAGTACCACAGAAAGAAGTGGCTCTAAAAAAACTCAGGTCATGGCAAGTAACATAAAAATGTCCTTCAATTTTACTGCTGGTATTAATTCCTCTTTTCCCTAAAAGTTGCTTTTTTTTTTCTGGTTCTGGATATCTGATAACTGTCCTAAACGTCTCAGACAGGACCTTAAATCAGTGCAAAGAAGACTGATTTATGAGTCTGTGATAATTTAGTGACCATCTTCATTAGCCCAAAAAATAACCTTTGCGTTTTCTTACCATAATTATTATAAGTGTGGATGTTCTAAGATTTGTGCTCAGAGTTTGCATAAAATGGCTGCTGGTCTCCTCAGTGTTCAAAGAAGATAATTCCTGTATGACTCATCCCTGGCAGTGTCCAAGGCCAGGTTGGACACTGGGGTTTGGAGCAGCCTGGGATGGTGGAAGCTGTCCCTGCCCATGGCAGGGGTGGCACTGGGGGATCTTTAAGGTCCCTTTCCAACCAAACCAAACCATTCTGGGATTTTGTGATTTTATGATTATGTGTATCTGTGATTATGGAATTCCATTATATTCGGGGTTTTTGTAGCTTATGTGAAGCTCAGCTTCAGAACAACAATATGCCTCTTATGTTATCCATTTTCCAAAATTACCCCTAAATATTCTGAATTCTGACAGTGACCAAATGCAAAATTCAGAATATTATTAATCTCCTATATACAGAAAAAGGAATCCATACTTTTGATGGAAAAATCAAGATATAGTTTTACGTCATTCTGGCCTCAATTCTAGGCATGCCCTGTGTATAAATTTGTATTCACCAAATAACAACATTTTTTAGCACAATGCTCACAGTTAGACATCTAGAATTCCATTTACAAGAGGATTTTGTTATTTTCCCACTAGATTTCACTTGGAAACAAATTATTTTCAGAATTCCCCATAAATAACAGCCTAAATTTTTAACTTGATATATTTAATAATAAAATCTTTCAATGCATGAAATACCTAAGGGTGTGATCAGGTGAAAAAGCAGACAGAGTCAATGGTATCAAGGACAAGAGGCAATGGGCACAAAAGGAAAGACAAGAATTTCTTCCTAAGTATAAGGAATTTACCTTGAGGATGTTCAAATACAGAAGTTTGGAGATTTTGGGGACTCCATTCTTGGGGACCAGAGTCACGGACAATCCTTTGGCTGACTCTTTTTTTATCAGAGAAGTTGAACTCAACATCTGGACATATCTCTTCTAACATCAATATTTCTGTGATTCGAATAATTAACCCATTGACTCTGGCAAACAATTTGAGTTGTGCAGATTTTTATCAGTGAGGAAGATATCTATTCCTGTTTAAAAAAATACAAGATCCCACTTCATCCTTGGAAAATTCTTATTTAATTAGTCTTCCCCTTGTTCATAAAATTATATTTTACTTCCAACATATGTTTTTGTAGCTTTAAAAAAAAGTACTTGATATCACAACATCTTTCAAGACATTAAGGTATGCTGTCATTTCTGTCATTCCAGGTTTCATGCAAAGAGAGTGCTCTCATATTTTAAGAAATTTTGGACGGTTCCGCCCATTTCTCCATTAAGAAGATGTAAAAAGCCTCCTCTATCTTTGTACACCCAAAATATGAGCATACATGCAGAATAAAGTCATACATGACAAATAATTCTGCAGGAGGTAGTTGGTGCCCCAGTCTCCACTGGATTTTGAATTTTCATCCTTTTCAAGGTAATCTGTTTTGTATGTCAATCCCACTTCCCTGAAATGCTTTAATACCTGGAATGACAAGAAATTTTACCAGTAAAATGTAGGAAGTTACTGCTTTTCCCAACCTAACATACATCACAATCATTAATTAAAGGCTTTTATTTTCTCAACAATGGAAAGGTGGATAGACAATACTCCAGCATCCAAACATCTCACTGACTCTATTTTTAATCTCTTCACGCAGACATTATACAATGCTTTTTGAGGATGTTAACTTACTTTTTCCTGTAGTTAATTTTTACTTTATTTTTAAATCTCATTATAAACTTAGAAACGTAATTGTCCAAATTCCATTACCATACAGCAATGAGATACAAATTAAAGTTTGCTCTTTTTAGGTCACCACTATGTTTTAACCTCTAGAGAGATTCCAATGGTGCTTATAAAACTCTTCAGGTTTTTTTCTTAATTACTATAGAAATAGCAATCAGCTAGTAGAGAAAGAATTTAGAAAGCAACTCCAGGTGGGGATTTCTTTTAAGGAAAAAAACCATCTTTCCTTCCATGAACCACATTTTTAAAAATGCAGGATGGGTCAGAAATGATTTTTATAATAAGAATGAAGGACTACAAAATGAAAAAAAAACAAAAAACACACACACACACACAAAAAAAAAAAAAAAAAAAAAAAAAAAAAAAAAAAAAACCACAGAAAAACAAAGAAACCAAACTAAAACAAACAAACAAAAAAAATCCAACAAAACAAGGCAACCGGCCAACCAACCAACCTAAACACCCCAAAGCCTGTAGTTTTCACTGGTGCAAAATCTCATCACCATAATTTAGTTCAGAAAGTCTCATCACTATAATTTAGTTCAGCTCAGCTTCAGGAGAACTACACTTCTGTACACAGCAGCTGATAAACTGGCACTGCTTACCACATTATTTTATTTCCTTGTCTCATGTGACTTCTCATTAAATATTATTGTCCTCTTCTGGCACTGAGCTGTGATAACATGAAAGCAATACAGATAAGAAATTCATTTGTTTAGGATGAGAGATTCTCCTAATTGGAAAGGAATATTCCAAAGAACAATGTTTTGTTGACGTGAGTTTAATACCTGACTGGTTTGATAAGGTAAATAAGACTTAGAACAATTTAGACTGCCAAAATGCAGGCTTCACAAATGATGTGGTTGAATTCAGTTGAAGTTAATGAAACTACTTTTAATTTAAAGAAAAAAAAAGTCATTACTCTTTAGCACATCAGATGTAATTGGCTGTAAACCACTCAAATGAGTAAGTATTGTTATGTATAAAGTATACTTGCCGTTATGCATAATTCTCCTGGCCTGCAAAATTTTCAGTGTTCTTAAAATATGCTGCTCTATTAATAGTCAAACTGAATATGTCAAATGAAAGGAGCAGAATTTTTATTTTGAATTATATGTTTCTTGAATTTTAACTCAAAAATTCCCAGAAAACCTGCAAAAAACTGTAGATCAAAAGTAATCTGAGTTAGCAGCTATGTATTTCTTCCTGTTTCCCCATCATCTCCCCACCATAGCTGTAATGAATGAAAGAAAAAAAAAAAGAGAAGCATTAACTGATTTACAAAAAAGTAGAATTTCTGATGCTCTAAAAAAGAAAATTTTTGTGTTACCAAATGACTGACTGAAACATTTTTTTTCTGAAGCTGCCTCCTGTTAACTTTTTTTGAATGTGTTTCAGTCAATTTAATTCTTCACATGGCCTATTGCCATGTGAAGAATACCTGTGGAACTGAGATTTGATAATATAGTATTTTAATTTTCTACCAACATGGAATTGTCACATATTCTTAGCTCTTAAATAGCTTTATATGTGAAATGACAGTTATTGATGGTTCAGATACATAATTTTAAAGTTTAGCTCTATGTTTTTTTTCAAGCCTGACTTGTTCACTAGAAAGAAATTACAACTTTGCAATGTTAAATGATTAAAAATTAAATTACTTTCAAGCCCTTTCTTCCAAAAGTCATTAAGTTAAGAAATCACAGTATTCTAAGTACATTTTTTGTTCTAGCAGTAGAAGGAATTAAAAAAATGAGCTAGAAAATCTAAATATATATTTGTAATATTATTTCCTTTGAAAACAAATCAAGGTTTGCTAAAACAAGAAAACAGAACACATAGATCTCCATGCATAAGTACATGATTTTTAGATGAGCATTATTACCTAATAAGTGCAGAATTTAAAAAGCAAATATTTCCATCAGAATATACAGAATCTTCTGACTGTTGGTGAAAATGAGAGCTGGGAGAGAAAAACCACAAATTACTGAATTCAGCAGTGCACGAGAATATTCTATGAATAAAGAACAAGAAAAATTAATTTAACCTGTGCTGCTAATCAAGGTGAATGAACAGGCAAGAGTGTGAGATACACAGCCAGGAGCAATAAAAGCACTGCACCTGGGAAGGCTTTCCATGCAAGCAGCAAAGCATGGCCCTGCAAGACAGCAGTCATCTCCACAGCATAGTTGTTTATGAATATGCTACAGTTCCTGATGCATAATAAAATTCCTGGTTTAATTCACTGGAGTCATTGTGGAGACCTGTGAAAATGACAAAATAGACACTTGTTCATCAGCACGGAGAGCAGAAACCATCTTTCAATAGGCTGCAGGATTCAGAATTGGTTGCCATGATGATTCAACCCCATGTTAATGGAAAAAGTCTCAAGTGGACTGAAGGGACTTGTTTTTTTGTCATAAATCCAGACTTAGAAATTTCCAAAGAGTTGATTTTTTTTTTTTCAAGAAACAATTTTCCAGCTGGCCTCATGCTTCATTCTATTTTACACAATTTGAGGCAATATTTGAGGCAGTGGCAGAGCCCTAGAACTTACATATTGAAGAAGGGAAGTCCTTGCAGAGGGGATAAAAAAACACCTTTTCATGACCTTCAAGAAAATAACATTATCCCTGGAATATCATTGTATATATATAAACCTATATTTTGAAAAAATCTCCTTCATATCTATGACTGAACAAGAAGAAAAAAAAATATAACAAAGGTTTTGTTGTTTTGAACTTTTTCATTTTTAACCTAGCTTATACTTATCTCTAGGTCTGTGATGGGTTGACCCTGTCTGGATAGTGGGTGCCCACCAAAGCCGAAAAATGTGCTTGGAAGCTGCTTCAGGCTGTGGCTGTACACGAGAACTGATTAAAAAATCACGCTAATGCACTGCCAGAATTGAGAATCTTTTTCCCCTCTCAGCCGGTTTTTTTTTTGGGGGGTTTTTTTTGGGGGTTTTTTTTTTTTTTTTTTTCTTTTTGACAAAAATCCAGACC
>VXBB01001179.1:0-23829 GCA_013399915.1 Illadopsis cleaveri | reverse complement strand
AAAAAAAAAAAAAAAAGGCAGTCATAAATATTCTCTGTAAGTGACATTTTCAATTATTTCTCTCTTAAGTACCTACTTAGCACATGGAATTCTGCACTTCTCATATATATACACAGCCTCATGTGAACTTTTAAGTTCAGGCCTTGTGAACTCTTAAATAAGTTGTAAGTGTACCCTTACTGCATCCCCATCCTTGCCAGCTGAAATATTACAAATCCAAACCTCACTTTTTGCAGAGTCTGAAAAAAATTGTGAATATGGGGCAATTTCCAGAAAAATTACAGAATGTCTCATTCTGGAGGGCTGAAACAAGGAAACAGTAAATATTTCCAAAATGAAACACTCATACTTCACATTTAAATTATGCTTTTACTTAGAAACTGGTCTAATTTGAAGAGGGCAGAAATCTGTACAAAAGCCAAAATATTGAGCAATTTTTTTTTTTTTGGCACAACTGAAATCACATTTTACTCTGGATGACAAAAACAAATTCTACTATTATGTGCCCTTAATCTAGTGCAGGCTTCCCATGGGGTCATAGTCTCCTCTCAGGCATCCACCTGCTCCAGTGTGGGGCTGCTCCATGGGCTACACATGGATCTCTGCTCTGCTGTGGACCCCCATGGGCTACAAAGGCACAGCTGCCTCACCATGGTCAGCATCCCGGGCTGCAGGGGAATCTGCTCCAGCACCTGGAGCACCTCCTGCCCCTCCTTCTCTGACCTCGGTGTCTGCAGGCCTGTTTCTTTCACACATTCCCACTCCTTTTGCCAGGTGAAGTTGCTTGGGCGTCGCACTCCCACTGCTGAAATGTGTTATCCCAGAGAATGGGCTTTCCAGTGAGCAGCAGTGAAGTTTGCATGCTGAAATTTCACCAGGTGACACCACGACTTTTATGGGTACTAGAAGCTGTAAAGAAATGAAGCAGTCTTTGTGCACAGAGACCTGTTTTCACAGTTTGATAAGGTCCCTTTCTTTTACAATTTTTTTCACCAAGTGTTTTGACTTTTGTACCAGCAAAGAGATGGAGGTACTTCATGGAGAAGAGAGGAGCCAGCCCGTGGGTGTGGTGAGAGTAAAGAGATGGGATGCATAAAGCAGCATAAATGTTGGTACCATGGGGAAGATGCTGAGCAGTGTGGGAACACAAATAGGACAGACAGGAGTTTTGTGCAGACGAGAAGAATTTGGGTAAAGCACATGTGTGTAGTATGTTGGTCCTGTACAGGGTAAATTAAGAACTTCAAAATCCTGTGGCTCACTCTGCTACTGGTAACATAGTAATTTTCCTGAAAATTTCAACAGGAAATTACTGTCTTTAAATAAGAAACTGAGGTGTCCTTTGAGGAAAAGCCACCTCAAAAATATAAGGTTAAATCAGTATTTTGAAGAGAAGTGATGATTTTCATTTAGCTTTGTCTTAAACTGCTTTTCTCTTTTCCTTGTTTATGAATAAAAAAAATTGAAACAACAATTTTTGTGGATAAGGACAGATAATACAGTCTTGCAATCAGAATGAAGAAGAGACTTGCCTTTGTTCAGAGGGGAAGGGTGAAACTGTTTCAGAATGAAGAGTCTGTGTTAAATATTTGTCACCAGAAATTGAATGTCACCCACATCTTTCTCTGAACAGTATGTCTGGGGGTTGTTTTTTTTCAGAATACTCTTGTGTGGGTTGCTTTAAAATAATATTGTATCAGTTTCTCCACTTCCTCACTGATACAATAATTTTGGACTCTGGGTTCTCGCTCCTTTCCTAAGCCACGGCATTTCCCCAGCACAATTCTGTGGGTCAGTGGTAAAGAAAAGCTACAAGTCAGAATAATTAGCAGTGAGGACAGAGACATAAGAGGAAAAGACAGAAAACAGATCAAAGGTGGCAGGAAATGAACTGCTCAGGCACTAGGACTGCACACCATGTTTAAACTGTTCTGATGACTGCAGTCTGATGTTCTGGTAATTTTGTTTAATCAGACTAGTGTTCCAAAATGGTCTTCATTGATGTTCACTGGAACAGAGGAGTGTGAATTAAAGTCTTATGTAAATAAGTAAAAGAAAGACTGATAATGATCATATAAAGAAAATAATGCAAAACACAAATTCAGATGGATGATCTTGGTCCTAGGAACATCTCATTGACTACTGCTTTTTTGTGGGAGGGTGTTCTGTATATTTTTATCCACTTGATTTTTAAAATTCAGTGTAGGATTTTGACACTCCTCTTCACTGTTCTGAGGTTTTCAGTTTGCTACTCACAGTAACACTCGTTTATTTTCTGAGTATTTACCATTGACTGTGCAATTAATAATGCATGTGAATAGATATCACTGCTGTATTTTAGGCAAGGGCATGGAAAGGAAGAAGATATGTTTATGTAAGTAAAGATAAGAAGACTGGAGAGAAATAGGCAAAATGTAAGCAGTGTCGGGCTTCAAATGTAAAAGAAGTGGTGCTCAAACCTGATGCAAAGACAAGAGGATATTAAGATGCATAAAATGTGCAGTCTTGTAATGTATTAGATACAAGATTGCTGTATAAACCAAAAAAAAAAGAGATGCAATGGGATAGAAGAGATTTTGGAAGAGAGCAAACTCTCTTCTAAATAAGAAAAGTCGAACTTAAAGTTGTCATCATGGAAGATCTTGACTGTAGAAATTAATTCAGAACCAGAAATTAGACAGCTAGATACTTTAGGTAGGGATGATTTATCTAAGATGTCATTAAGATACTTTGGAAACAACTTTCTGGTTGAGGGCAGCAGAATTTGGGAAGTGAGACTTGAGAAGTCTGTAGCAGGTCATGACAGAAAACAGAAGTTTACCACAAGAAGTGATGAGTAATCACAGCAAACTTTTCTCCAAGTTACATATTGAGAGCTGGCATCCCATGACATAGAATTCATAGGAACCTAGAATTGTTTGGGTTGAAAGGGACCTTAAAGATCATCTATTTCCAACACCCCTGTCATAGGCAGGGACATCTTTCCCTAGTTTAAGTTGCTCAAAGCCCCATCCAACCTGGCCTTGGAACACTTCAAGGGATGAGGCATCTACAGCTTCTGTGGGCAGCCTGTTCCAGTGCCTCACCTCACTCACACAACATCTTCTGTGTTCATATAAGAATATCTTCCTTATATCTAATCTAAACTTACCCTCTTTCAGTTTAAACCCATTCCCCCTTGTCCTGTTACTACATGCCCTTGTAAGGTCCCTCTCCTGCTCTCCAGCAAGTTGCCATTATGAAGCCTGCTCTAAAGTCTCCCTGGAGCTTCTCCAGACTGAAAAACCCCAGCTCTCTCAGTCTGCCTTTATGGTACAAGTGTTCCATCCCTCTGATTATCTTGGTGGTCCTCCTCTGGGTTCTCTCCATCAGGGTCACATCCTTCTGATGTTGTGGGCTCCAGATCTGGATGCAGGACTCCAGGTGGGGTGTCACCAGACCAGGGCAGAGGGTGAGAATGAGCTTCCCTGCTGGCCACACTGCTTTGGTTGCTGCCCAGAAAGCCAAGCACATCCTGGCTATGTGCAAAAGGATGTGTTTGACTTTCTGGGCTGCAAGATGATGTTGCTTCTCATCCACCAACACCCCCAAGTCTTTCTCCTCAGGTCTGCTATTGATTTATTCTCCACCCAGCCTGTGTTTGTGCTGGGGATTGCCCTGCCCCAGGTGCAAGACTTTGTGCTTGGCATTGTTGAACTTCATGAGGTTTGTGCAGGCCCAGCTCTCAGGCTGTCCAGGTCCCTCTGGATGGCATCCCTTCCCTCCAGCGTGTTGACTGCACCTCACAGCTCGGTGTTAGCGGCAAACTCAGTGAGGGTGTGCTCAGTCCCACTGTCCATGTAGCCAACAAAAGTGTTAAACTGCCCCAGCCCCTGAGGTATGGCAGTCATTGCTGGTCTCCACTGGGACATTGAGCCAGTGACTGCATTGAGTGTGACCACCCAGCCAAATCCTTGTGCACTGTGGTGTGGTGTAGGCCTTTCCACTTTAGAGACAAGGATGTTGTGTGGGACAGTGTCATGTGCTTTGTTTGTACAAGTCCAGGTAGATGACATCAGTTACTCTTCCCTCATCCACCAGTGCCCTCACCCATCATGGAAGGCCCTCAAACCTGCCAGTGAAGCCATGTTGGCTGTTGCAAATCACCTCCTTCCTTTCCATATGCCTTGGTATAATTTCCAGGGGAATCTGCTCCATGATCTTGCCAGGCACAGAGGATTAGACGGAGCCTGTAGTGTCCCTGGGTCTTCATTATTTTCCTTTTCAAAAGATGGGAGGGGATATGTTTCCTTTTTCCAGTCAGTAGGAATTTTATCAGATTGCCACATCTGCTCCTGATAAAGGACAGAGTGGGACAGAGGATGACCTGGACAAAGAAATAATGCATGTAGAGGAATGAAAGTTGTCAGGATTTGCTGGCTGCATTATTTAAAAACATAGTGTGCATTTAATGTAAAGGAAGAAAAGTGGAGAGACTGGGATAGCTGAAGCTTGAGACACAGTTGAGGATGAAGACTGCCAACAAGTGCAATTAAAGATATGCTTTGAGTAAGTGCCCGTTTCCACACAGCAGCAGAGAAATTCAAGCAATTTTTGTTTAAGATGCTATGAAGAATCCTCACAGCCTTGCTGGAGACTGAACTTTCCCTGTCTTCTGAGTTCTAAGAGCACAGATCTAGGTTCTGCCTGTGGTTTTCAGTGTGGGTTATTGCAGTGCCATTTTATGTTAATTATCATAAATGTCATCAGATATTATTTGGCAGTCTCTGTGATCTGCTCTGTTTGAAGTGGTTTTACTCAGCTTAAAGTCCTTGATAACAGCAGATTCCATGTTAATAACTAATTCAACAAGAAGTGCCGGAACTGTAAAGCTGGTTTTTAACTTTTAACCAAGTGCAGACATAAATTAAATTTATTCCAGGAACTTAGTTTCCAATGATGACATGAATATCAGAGGGCTGGAACTCCATCTGGTACAAACTTAAGCTGGCCCAGTTTTGTTGACTTCTCATGAAGATACCATGACTTTCTCCATATGAGAATTCTCCCTGCTGTTTCTTTCTATGTCAGCTGAGAATCCTAAAGATTCAGAGAGCTCGATAGTCTGCAAATAAATTAGTAATTTTCTGAAACTGGAAATGGTTCTGGGAAAGGGTCATGATTCTCTGTGTACTGACAGATCTGTTTCAGTCACAAAGTGCTCACCTGGTTTTGTCTGGCAATTTGGCAAGAAAGTAAAATTCAGGCTGGATTACTGTATGCAACGGCCTTGTTCAATGTGCAGCACATTGAAACCAATTTAATTATTTCAGAGATTGAAATGTCCATCACACTTGTCAGTGAATTTCCTGCCTTTTGATGACCTATCTATCTTAGAACGTAGAACTTGTTACAATGGTGGAAAAAGAATTTCAGAAGTTTTATTTGCATATTCTGTAACAAATACTTTAATTTTGCATATGGAGGAATGTGAAAGAGAAAATGAAAGTATCCATAGCATCGTTTTTTGTGTAGGTATATGCAAAACTTCTCTATCTACTTAGCTGATGCCCTTCAATGTTCCTCCAGCTATTCCATTTCTTGACTCTAACAGTTCATCCAGTCTGCCTGGAACATGATTGACAAGTCTGCCTCAGATTTGAATACTTGCAATTCCAGACTCTGTAATCTGAGCTTTTGCGTTCACCATGCCTGAAGGCCAGCGTGTGGTGGCCATTTCCTAGCTCATGGATCCCATCACATGGCAAGTCCCCTAGCAGAATAGCATAATGCAGCAGGCTGGCTATGAAGATATAATTCAGAACCTTTGTGGCAGCAAAGTGGCTCAATATGCTTATAAAGCCTCTTCCTGGTTGTTCTGTGGTTGGGTGTTGCTTATTCCTAGAAACGCCCACGCACCTGAAAGTCCTGATGAGATTAAATTTCCTTTTACACAACTCCTACTGGAGGGTAGGTAAGACTGAGGTGAAGCCCACATTCCCAGAGTCCCTCTCTGTTCAGGGAAGCTTACATTAAATAACAAGACTGAAACTGGGGGACCTGACTTTGAATTCAAAGCTGTTAGGAGCCCCTTATACACATGTGTAGGTAAATAAAAGATTACACCTGTTTCAAAGTACTACTGGGGTTGAGTGTAGGTGATAAAAGTACTAAAGGCCTCCCTGCCTAGTCTGAAATTCTGCTTCCCATCACTTCTGGGAGTCCTGTCCTAATACCTTCTGCAGGCCATGTCTGTGCTGTGGAGATGCTGACAGTGCAGAGCTCCCTGGGCTGCCTTTGAGCTGCTTCAGACAGAGAAGCTGTGCAGTGAAGTCAGCACAGCACTGCACGCAGCCAAGGCCCAGCAACTTGTGTGTGCAGCTCTGTGCTACCTGGGGGGGATGAAAGAGTCCACCTAGTGCACTGCAATGGCCTGTCAGCTTACTTGGAGCCAGTTCTGGGACACTGACACACATCAAAGGCACACAGCTCCTGCTGGGGTGAAATGTTGTGGCCCTCTTGAAATCAGCATTAAGATCCTTAAAATGTATGATGTTCACCCACCCAGGCTGCTGAGCAGGTCACAATGCCTAGGAGCTTTATTTTGTGACACCCTGGGGTTATGTTGTAGCCTACCTCCCAGCAAGGCTCCCCTTGCGCACAGCTCCAGATTGCGCAAGGACGACTGGGCTTACTTGCAGGAGTGCTCTGAGAACAGGTGACTGAAAAGTGAGGAGGAAGTGGCTCAGAGGACCGGATGAAGTGACACACGTTTCATAAGAGGAAAGGGGCAGGAACGTCCAGATGAAGCTCAGCTCTCCTCACTTCCGGATGACCAAAGCACTGGAGTCTGCCCCTCTTTTCTTTGGTCAGCAGGTTACAAAGAAATGAGAAATTTTTAAGGCACTGCTTGAACCACAGGAAGATGTTTCACTTCTCTGATTCCTTAGATACTTGACTTGAGAAATGAACAGGGTATCTTCACTTGACAACAAAGAGTGAGGCTAATTTTTTTTCCAATGGAGATGCTCCCTAGCAATCTCCCATGATAGGCAAGCTACGGATATGGAGGAGAAGTTTTGCATTTGAAAACCCTTTGGAGTACTCCAATGATGTGGCCTGGAAGTCTGCTAGCTCAGCTAGTCTGGGACTAACCTTGGCACTGCTCTGAATGTTGTGCTGTGTCTATTATCCCCACAGTGGCTGCACAGAATACTAAGCCTGTATGAGATCTGTCCTCCATTATTTCAAGTACCCAGACTAAGAAAACATGAGAAATCTGTGGGGAATTTTTTGCTGATGTATATCAATGGAAGTTAGTGGAAAGAAACTAGTGGATGGGGATGTTTGCAGGGTATAGAGGTATCAATTTAATTTTCTGCAACAGATGCTACACATGTAAACAGAAGCAGGAAATTCTTCTGCCTGATTTTGCAGGTTTGGACAGTTATTTCTGTCTTATTTTGCAGTAAGGGTGAGAGCAGATGATTCTAGTAGAATGGACATTTCTATTTCTATTGAAGAAATTCAAGTCCAGCATCAGATTATTCAAAGGTGCAAGACACTTTCTAATCTTCAGAAGTTAGGTATTGGTTTAAATGACAGTACATAAAGCTTAGTATCTGTTTCAGTACTGTGTCTGCATAGTTCTAATTTCTCATGTTTACCATAATTCATGATATATGTTTTATGCAGGTTTGCTTTCTTTCTTATTTCAACAATATCTGGTGATAAGGATGTACACAGCTCATTTATGTGCTAATGTAAAATTACTTCCTTTTCCTGCCTTGAATTGATGTGAGATGAGTTGAGACTAGTCCATCACAGCTGTGTTAGGCATAAAATGCTTTGATTAAGATGTGTAAATCCAAAAGAATCTCCAGTATAACTCCAAAAAGATCAGCTTATTCATCAAGCCTTGATTTTTCCTGATAGTCTCAATTATTTTAATGTGCAGGATGGAATTTCCTGATTTCATGGTGCTGTTCTTGATATTTTCTCAGGAAGGTGGTCTTGATCTGGGGGGTTCAGGATAGTCCAGAGGTAAATATCTCTCTTCCAGTTTTTCTACTGACTCATTCTGTCACCTTTACTTGTTATAAGTGAATTGTAAACATTGCTTTTGTCTCAGAGAAGCTTCACTCCCCAGGCTACATGTATTCCATACATACAATCCCTGTGCTATGATGGCAATGCACAAATTGGAAATTGAGAACCCATGGGCTTCTCCCATAAGAATTAAGCAGACTTGCTAACCTAACAGTTCTTTTTTTTATGATATTAATGTACAAAAAGAAATCAGCCCTGCTTGTTACAGCAGAACAAATGAGGCCTGTCTGGCACAGAGTGGTGGTATATGGCATTTATATGATCTGGAAAATAGAGCCTGGATATCCCTGAAAATTGAAAAAATAATTTCTCAGCTTGCTGTCCACTATTCATATCACTCCCAAAGAAATGCATTTCCTTGGGTGGTTTTGCTCTGTAACAACAATGGATAAAACATGAGATCTCAGAACCATATGGCTCCATCTGGGGCAGAACTCCAAATATCACTTAATTTGGGAACTTGGCAATACTGACAACACTTCAGGTGAAGAAAATAACATGATGGTACAATGCTGGTAGTGACAATAAATTTGGGATTTTATGTTTTAATCAGGTCAGAAATTTTAAACTAAATACTGGTGAACACAAGTGATGGCATTTGACATTTTCAACACCCTAAAGCTTGGCAAGCTTGTCTGAATAGTAAGAAGAAAAAGCCAGTGAGTCAGAAGCTTAAAAATTGTAATTTGGGGATGTGCTTCCTCATGCTGCTCTGTTCTTTCTTTAGAAACTGCTGTAGCTACTCTTTGAGATAAAAATGCTGAAAGTAGAATGAAACAGCACTAAAATCCAGGAAATGCTGCAACATGAATTTTGATGAGACAAAAGCGTGGTACTGAGCAGAGCATTTTAAGCTTCCCACTTTAGGCTTCCTCTGAACCCTGTGCCCTTTGATTATAATGGGAATTCACAACTTGAACCCTGCAAAAAGGAACTGTTTACCCTGATAAGCTATAAATACCAACAGTAGCTAACTAATGAGTTTTGCATGGCTTTCAGTGAGTATATAGCAAGAGTATGGCAGCTTTTTCTTCTCCCCTGATCACCTTTTCAATATATTATTGTGATCCAACTAATAGCTGAACAGAGAATTAAATTTTCTGTGATTAAATATTCTGCTGGCTTTCAGGGTAGGTTGGGATACATACCTTTACTTCATTACCTAGATCAGCTCAAGCTTCCCAACTTTTCCCTGTCATGACTTGGTTCAGTAATACCATCTAGAAGACAGAATGACTGTATATGAAATGGCATTTATAGCTCATGCCTTGAAATCACAGAGTTTTTTTGGCACATATTAGTATTTGATTTCTGTGAGAATCAAAGATCTAAACTTAAGTCCAGAAGGACCAGAACAAACAGAACAAAAGTCACTGGAGAACACTTGCAACATGGAGTTCAGCCCAGGCTCTGTACCCTACAGATACATCAAATCTTTTCACAAGTACTGTCTTGAGTAAAAAAAATTATTTGAAAACTCAAATCATGCAACTGTCTTAAAAATACCTGGCCCAGGTAGCTGAAATAACTAATATTTGTTGCATTGGACAACTTGATGTAGTTGACCACCCATAGAATGTGTGAGAATTAATCTGTAAATTTACCAGCTGCCTTTTCTCCTTGGTTGATATATCTGCTGACAAATGTGTTACTACCTCCTGTTTCACCAGAAATACTGAAAGACCAGAATTTACTTTAAAAGTAACATCTCATCTATGTTGCAGACTTCTCCCATTGTATTTATTTATGTTCCACCCTACTTTTCAGTTATTGTAGCAGCAGGATCTGAGAGATGGGACTTCTGTTTCTCAGAAGAAAACCAACCCTTTTCCTCTGTTCTAGCCCCTGGGTTTTGCTAGAATTCACTGAGATCCAAAATGTTTCTTTCACAGCATTTTCAAAACGTTGTCTGATAATCCTTATTTTCCTCATTGTTCAGTGCATAAGACCAGGCAGTTGGGATAACACACATTTGACTTGTGTGGGACCTTAGCAGACTAAAAAAGCCAGTTATCCTTTCATCACCACCTTGTGGTCATACCAGATGATGCTGTCCTGTTTCAAATATACGTTGAAATGAATTTGGAATGAAAAGACATTGGAATGAAATATTTTATTCAGCCCAGAGCCCAAGATTTTATTTCTTCAAAGGAGTAGAATTTGGCGAAGGTGGTGTGGTGTTAAAATATTTAGAAGATCCACTTTTTGTGAAACTTTAGGAAAAAGAATGTACCACTATAGGATTTTTACCTAATGTAATTGCTTGACTAGGTATGGCATAATAATTGGTCATCATTATATCCAGGTTTGTCTTAAAATATTTAAATTGAAAATTTTTTATTAGTTTTTTTAATCCATACTGACATTCATACTGACATTCACCTCTATTTAGACTACTGTGAAGATTCATCTTTTTAAAGTAAGTTTATTCTTCTGTACATTTGAGACTAAGAAAAGTGACAAAATATAATTTAATGAGACTTTTTTCACATTAAGTGTAAAGACTTAAGAATTTAAGCATTGTAAGAATTCATGCTTCAACCACATGGCATATGACCTGAAACAAGCAGAACTGAATCAGGGGAACATTGTCTCTGATGTACTCAATAGCTGTAATTTAAATTGTTGTTTTCAAATAAAACGTTGAATTTGTAGTTGTCTCTCAATTCAGTGTACATAAATGGGCCACAACACAGGCACAGTTTTTATTGTGACAAGGTACATATAGGAAGGAGTTTCATAATTCCATATTTTTCCTGGTGTAATGGGCTGAGACTCACTGGTTTAGAGGGCTGTTTGTGCTTGCCCTGTCTCTTAACATGTTGTGTTTAGATGACATTATCAGGAAACATCTGAAATGAATAAACTCTATTCGATTCAATGTAAGATAAACTCCTGATGCAAAGATATTAAGCAAATTACTTAATAGGAAAAAGTTCATATGTGTGAGTTGAAATACCAGATGTAGTAAAAATAAGCAAGGGCCAAAAAGCCTGCAGATAGAAAGATAGCAGTAAGAGAAGATTAGGCAGGCACTATTATTTTTGTATTGTTACACCAGGTGCATTGTGAGCATCTGCAATCTTATCCTGAGGATTTGACACCAGACATTTCCAAATCTCTGAGATCGTCCCAGCCAGATTTTTTGCACTGTTGGTCAGGCTGGAACTTGCAGATTTTAAAATCCTTTTGCACAGAGATAAGTAGGGCTCTCTCCAGGTGATTATTACCCAAAGAATAATCCAACTGAAGCAAAATCCAAATTTGATTGTGAGTAAAAGTCTGGATGCTGACAAAGTCCATATGAAGCCCCAGCATTATGTGCACTTTAAGGGCCAAGTGGACCAAGGATGTCCTGCTCAGGGTAGGTATGACTGACACACAGCCATTCTGTGATCCTACAAATAGCAATTTGTACTTAAAAAAAAAAACCACTCAACTTTGTTATTAGCTCCCTTTAATAGCAGATATTCCTGTAGTTGAAATTCTGACCATTTACTCTGTTGTAAACAGGAGCTGTATCTGCCTCTAGTAGTGTTAATGTGTTTGCAATCTCTTCACTGAGAGAAATCCAGATGAAGGCAGATATATAGATGTCTACAAACCTTGATAGATACCTCATAGCCTTATGACTGTTTTGCCAAGCTGGACACTATAAAAGCCCTTTTTAATAGTAGCTAAAATCTTCACTGATAATGCAATAAAGGATGGTGGTTGCATTTTTATGTCATTAGTTCTAGTGCAATTCTTTTTAATCCTAAGGAAAAAAGTATCTAAAGATTAGGACAAAAATTGCCATTGGGTCTTAGAATTAAGGGTCTGAATGAGATTTCAAGGCTCCCATGCAATGGTGCTGTGAGCAGAACTCACTGAGGACAAGGGTGACACCATTTCCTTTTAAGTATCATATTCAGAAAATCTTGTCATATTTTCAGCACTGAACCAAAAAGACATTACAAAGGGATGCAGTCCTTAGAACTACTTTTCAAGCACTTGCAGAAAAACTGTGTGTATACTCCATGTCCTCGGTGATATTTATTCGGTATTTAGTTTTCAGAAGTTCAATATTTAGTTCATAGGATATGTTGTAAATTTTTTAAGTTTGATACTGAGTTCTCGTAAGTTTTCACTCCTTCCTAAAGTCTGTTGTGCTAATACTGGATGAAGACAATTAAATTTCAGAGGACTTAGATTTCTGGTCAGCTCTTTCTGTCATATAATCCAATTATCCTGGAGCATGTTTATCTTTGGAAGAGCAGTTCCAAAGAACAGTCTGATTTGCCCATTGCACTTGTGCTCCTCTCACACAAGGCACAAGCAGCTCTCACACTTAATATTCAGGCCTGATCTTGTCTCCGTCTCACATGGGTTTTCCATACAGCCTGACTTGTGCCAGATTCCTGTCGTGCAGGACATCTTCAGTAACCAGGATCATGGCTCTCTCTTCACTTCTGTGCCATGACACCCCATTATTCTGGTGGATTAGGTCCTTGAAGGTGGAGAGCTTCCACCCCATGTCATTTTGCAGAGCTGGGCTTCCTGTGCCTTCTTTGCCTTGCCTCTGTTATGGGGCTGATTTGTGGCTGATAAACCCCACAGCAAAGCTCAAATGGGGTAGGAGTTTCTTCTTGTCTGTTTTTCATATCAGAGAGAGTTTTCTTACTCTAAGATAGTGGAAAAAACATTCTTTCTTTAGCACTGAAAATGTGAAAATTACACAGCCTCTCCCCAGTCCTTTTACAAAATGGTAATAATATATGGTTTCTTACATTTGTGGTGTTGATGTTTTTGCAGTGAATTGGTGCTCAGGCATTAGCAAGAGTGGAGTTCTGAGCCAATGTCCTGAAAACTGAAGGCCTCCCAGGTACTTCAGGAGAACACAGGGAATGGAGCAGAGGTCATGGGCACCTGGCACATTCTCCTCAGGCTTGGGAAGTGGTACCAATCCTCTTCCATACACCTGTTCTAGTGCATACTGTCTATCTCTGGAAAATTCAGCATAATCAGAAGCAAAATCACATAGCCTGGGGGAGCTTGGAGCACTTGTCAGGCCTATTTGTCCATTGGATAATTGCCCAAGTGAGAAGCTGTGCTGGAAAGAATCCTGCATTATTGTAAATTGCTCCTGCCCTTTCTGGCAATTATTGGCAGGCCTGACAGGATATCCTGGGTTTCTGTCCTTTGCTCCCCATCTCCAAAATACTAAAACAATCACCTGACTTATCTCAGTGGTAGAGAGTTACTTGTTTCGATACATGATCAGCACTCCAATTTATAATAACCAAGCACCTTTTTGCTGCAGCAACACCACTTTCACTCTGCAGACTTGATCTTTATGATAATTTAAAATCTGTATTCAGGGCAGTGTAGGTTTCTGCTACAAGATTTTTTGTGGCTTTCAGTCATGCAGTTGCATTACCACAAAGAGTTAATAACAGCCCCAATCTAGTTTTGTGAAATGCTTACTGTGCTGCTTCTCAGTGCAAAAGGAAAATGCTCTCTTTGCTCTGATGGCTGATTTACACACCATGCTGCCTTTTTTTTTTTAAGAAACTTTTAAAAAACCACTTTTTTAAAAACAGAATTTACACTGCTTAGAAACTCTACTGCCTACACAGGCACACATTTAAACCTGCATGCCTAGGTGGTACCTCTTAGTAGGTTTATCATTTCTCAAATACTTAATAAAACAAGGATGGGGCTGTACAGAAGCTTCTTTTAACTAACAGTCAAACTACTGACTGTATTAGGTGGAAATCTTACTTTTTCCTGTGTTCTTCAGATGTACTGTTGATGAGAGAGTGGCTGTGAGGGAAAGAGCATAAGAAATGTCTGGGGCCCAGGGAATGTCAAAACCTCCAAAATCAGGCATAACAGGTTTGTCTCTGCCTCTTGTTGTATCTAGTAATTGATGTGGTCATTCTTCTGGTCATAAGAAAAGAGCTTGGTATGTCAGGGCAGGCAAAAAAATCCCAAAAACAAAGAGGTTTTCATCAATGCAGACACATTATGGCTTCTGTGAAAAGTCCCAACAGTGGTTGCAACTTCATGTGGCTCAGTGATGCAGGACAAAATAAAATGGAAAGAAACCTATCTATAGCATCTGCTTATTTCCAAAGAACAGTTTGATTTATTTATGTCCCAGAAGCAAGAGCAACCACAGAATTTCTCTGTAGAAAAAGCATCCTTACAATGTCTCCCTTCTCAAGGGGCCCACTCACTGACAGATTTGAGGCCTCCCAGACAGGAGACACTAAAGGAAATGAAGGGTTTCATATGGACTTTGGACACTTGTAATTCCAGTAACGAGACTGTTCATTGCTCTTCCTCATCAATGGCTAGAAGGGGCCACCTCGAAGTAGTTGCCCCTGGTCATGGTGTTGTCACAGCTAGAGGCAAAAAGCAGAAAGAAAGGCTGATTCATGACTTTCTGCTTCAACCACTGGCTCTGCTGGTTTTGACCCATTTTTTGAGAAAAGTGTCTCCATGTGGAAAACCTCTGCAAAGTGGAATTCCAGGATCTCAGTGCCACAGGCTCCCAGGACAGCTACTGACCCACACAGGGCAGGTAAAGTTAGACTCTGTTTTTTCCCAGCTCTTCACCCTTGTCATCTTTCTGGCACACAGACTTCTCTTTCAGGCTTATGTGACCTACAAGGAACAGACGTTATAAGCAAGTTCCTAAAGCACGCTCATTCTGCATGGGGCATATGGACTAAATGGGAACACTTGTTTGTCATTCTTCCTAAGTTTTCTTGCTGCTCTTCATGAGTGTTTGGGATTTGGTTTGATGGTCATGGTTATAGGTTTCTTCTTGAGATACTTCTGTGGGACTATTCCTCTGAACCCTAGAAGCTCATGACAAATCTAGCAATCCTAAACCCCTCTGGCTTGTGAAATCCCATGAGTCTTGTTCTCTGTCCTGTTACTCACCTAGGGCTGTGTCACTCTTGCTCCATTTCCTTTTTCTGAAATGGCAGGCCTAGCCCTCTATTTTGCTTCTACTTCAAGGCTTAGAATTGGCTTGAATTTTAATTTTTACAGATATCTTCCTGTCTTTAGTAATCTTTCTGTTTCAAAATTATATAATTGCTTTTGCCAAGACTCCTAGGGTCTGGGTCTATACTCACATATCTGGGTATAAAATCTTACAGCAGCACTGGGCTATACCTGTGCTTTCATTCTCTGGATGTTCCTTTGGGAAGAAAGGAACATACACGAATGTCTTCTTTGGGAAGAAAGATTCAGTGAATAGTGCACTGCATATATGAATTGTACACTTCTGAAGTCTTTGTGCCCTGATTAATTCTGGTCAAGCCTTTATGGGGACTCAGCACTAACAGGAAGGCAAACACTACAAAACATTAAACCACCAAATCTCAGATATGTCACAGCTACAGGTTTTCAAATGAAAGATTATCTACACATCTTGCTATAAGTAAAATGTTATTGAATTATTAATCTAAATGAAAAAGTAAATTAAAAAAAATCAGGCTGAGACAGATATTTACCACAGATAATTCCAGCCCAAACTCAAAACATTTGATAATATTATAAAATGAGGAAAACAGGTTTTTATAATGGGAACTGTTGCACATTCTTAAGATCTAACTGTATCCATCCTATCTACAAGCACTCACTCATGATTCTGCACAGGACTTGCATAAAGCTTACTTGCGAAAAAAACATGGTATAGTTTCACCAGGCTAAAAGGCTTTTCCTCCTACTCATGTTTCAGGGTGTTCTTTTCTGGATTAAAGCTTTTTAGCCTCTGTTTTTTAATCTAATCCCCTTCCAAAGTGGCACATTTCACTTAGCAGAAGGTCCCAAAGCCACTGCTATGACTTCCATTAGGCCCACTGCATGAAAGAAAGGGGTCCCTGGATTAAGATGCCACACTCTGTAGCCTCAATTAGGTAAGTTCAGCCTTGTTCCAGATTTCAGACTTCCTGTTTTCTATTGAGCTGGTAATTGCATGTAGTTTTCTAATTATAATCCTATGCATATTAGAAATGCTATTGTCTGAGTAAACATGCTGAAGATTAAGAGGTGCTTACCTAGCAAGGTATTGCTAACTTAAGATAGATAGAATGGAGCTCTCTGGAGAGCTCACACACTGAAAATATGGGGGTGGATTTTTCATAATCCTCTGATGGACAGATACACCAAGTAAAACTTAAAGAACCTGTGGTCACAGATTTTCTGCCTTGCAAATAAGCATGTGTGGCAGAGGAAGACTTGAAACTTACTGATCTCTGTTTTGGTAATGGAAAGTTAGAAGTAATGGCTTGTTTTCTCACAAGAAACCCCACCTACTCCTTGTTCTCTTTGTACCATTAGTGTGAACACACTACATGAAGAAGATGATAGGAAAAAAATAGCAAAGAAAGGCATATCTTAAATGCACGTTAATAAAGATTTGAAAATTAGGCAGTTAGCAGCAGTAAGAAAAGGCCCAAACATTGCATAGCATTTGTTCATTATTTTACAGTCAGTAATTAGTCACAGTGTGGCAGTGCACACAAACCACAGGAAAACACTATGCAAAAAGAATTAATGAGGGACTTTGTTATTTTGACCATCTGTGGCTGGGCCTTCACTGGAATGACCTGCAGCTGAGGCAAACTGTGTCTGTAGGAGAAAAGAAACTCAGGGGAAACAGCTTTATTAGAAGATCTGGTGATAGCCTTTCACTTGCTTGACACAGATACCGTGCTGGAACTTGGAGTAGTGTCTTCTCCTGGTCTGAGGTGCGCTCTCTCTCCTCCTCCAAGAGAGTTCAAGAATGGATTATGTGCAAATGGGCAAAGCTCCAAAGTCTGTTTGTGATCCTGTGGTGTCCAAGCTGCGATGGTGAGCCTCGCTGTCCTCGAGAGAAGTGAAACCTGTGCCTGGGTTTGTAGAAAGGAGCTGCTAAAAGAGATGGTCCCGCTTTCTTTTCTCTCATGCTCTGGCTGGATACCCCCACCTGCAGTCATGATGTTACTGCTTCAAACTCAGCCTGAAGACCCCAGCAGGGAAGGACCAAAGAAACTTCTCTGTGGCACTTGGGAAATTTCAACCCAGACTAGTGATGGCTCCTGGGTGTACCAAGTTCCTTGGACTCAAAGTTGGATGAAATGTTCAGTACAAGTACATTTGTTAATGAGGTGTGTCCTGACAGAGTGTGCAAAGCTTAACTGATTCAAATCAGTTGAGTGCCTTCTATTGTGCTAGGTTTGTTTTCCTGTGGATTCTCACTCATCAGAGCTACTACAATATGTTTCTTTCATTTCTGCAAATAAGAGTGAGGTAGGTAAAGGCTAGGTTTGAAGAAGAAATGAAAGGAAAGATCCAATTAAAATAAACTCCCAGATTCTAGATTTACATGGCAATTTCATTTGTCTCAAGTCTCAGGCTGTACAGTTCTTCAGAGCATTATTAGGAATGACTGTAACATAGGGAATAATTCACTCAGGACTACATTCACCAGCATAATGCCAAGTGCTACATGAGTACCACATTTTGCTGCTACATCATGAGTTGACATACAGAACAATTACACATCTGGGTGAATGTGGGGGAGTAATTATCTTCTTTTCACCTCAAACCTTTTCTCTGCTTCAAAAGTGGACTGAAAATGCTATTTCTCTTACATTTGCATGGGAACACATTTATTGATATGCCTCCAGATAATTTTTTATCTGGTTATTCATATCTTGGTGCATAAGACTACATAGACTTTCCAATGTTCTTTCTCATGTGTTTGTTACATGTAAAACCAAGGTAACAATTCTAAAATACACTATCAATTCTTTAATCTCTATCTTATGTGTCAGACAAATAACAACACTTATCTTTAAGGGCAGACAGAGAGTTTCAACCGAGCCCAAACAGTACTTGACTCACTGTGGGGATTTTTTTGTGTATTTTTTTTATTCTTGGTACACTTCAGGGAAGACTCAAAGATCTTTCTAAATGTTGAATCTGAATACTTAATTCTAGGGCATTTTTGGTTGAAGCAAATTGAGGCAGTCAGAAATTCAACATCCATCATAAAGGTATTTCCAGCTCTGCAGTAGTACATCAATGTCACTGTGCACTTATCTCGCCCTTACTTTTCCAGCTTGTCCATAGGAAGGTTGTAGGAGATCATGCCAGAAGTCTTTAGGTCAAGGCACACAACATTCCCTGCTCTTCCTGCTGCACACAGCAAGTCCAATCACTACCTTGGTTACACAGTCATTGCCGAAGCCCATACTATCAATAGTGAGAGTGCTGCATTGACAGCATGAAACACCAAAAAAACCCTCACACAAGTAAAATCAGTTAATTTTCTGGGGTGCACAATTTCTCTCACTTAAAATGCGCTCCTTGTCTTCCCAGAAAATGCTCTTGTTTTTCTGGATGATATCCAAATTTGATATGCCTTATTGAAGGCATGAGACTTGGCCTGTGTCTCACTGGGCAGGGGCCCCAAGCAGCCACTTGGATGTGCAGTCTGCTCCAGAACAACCTCCTGTCCTCAACTTTACACATCAGTAAAAAGCACAGTTTGATGCACATTGCTCTAAGCAGTTTCAGCTATAAGATTTTCATAATAAGAATCTTTGCCTACCTAGGTTTTTTTGAGGAAAATCTCATTATAAGTGCCCAAACACAGAAATCATCAGTTTACATCAGGCCAAAAAGTCACATAAGAGCAACTGGCGTGTCTGGATGTGTAGTTGGAAACCTCTAGATTTGGGGCTTCTTGTTTTCCTAACAAAAGATGAACGTTTTCCTAAGCTGCTTCCTGCCACTTGTCACCCCAAAACCAAATCCATATGACATTCACTCCTTTTTCCCCATTTCTTCCAAGAGTGGATGAAGAAAGGTCATTGTGATACTTTCTCTGCTGTGAGTTTGCAGCGTGACCTCATGACAAGGAAATCTGAAGAGCAACTCTCAGACTGGTCCTGTCCTACTGGAAGATTCCAAATCTTGGAGAACACAGGCCAATATCATTATATTGTAGCTCCTGCAGTGAATTTTCTTCCTTTATTTTTCCATGGAGCTGCTGATTAGCAGCCTGTTCCTGACACAAGCATCCAACAGCAGTGGGGACAACAATGCTAAGAAGCAATTGGTGTGCACTACCCTGACCTCCAGCTCTGACAGTTCCTTGCTCCCGAACAGGTCAATCTACTGGGTCATGGATGAAATAGCAAGGGGCATCACTCTTGCCAACAACACTAACTTTGTTAGAACTTTTTTCCTTTAGTTGATATTAGGGCGGTTTAGCTATTTTTTTGGTTTGGATTTGGGTTTTTGTTTTATTTTGTTTTGGATTTGGGTTTTTTGGGTTTTTTTTTTTGAGGAAGACAATAGTTTAATACTGGTATATGTAGAAAAACCCAAAAACAAAAAGACAACTACCACAAAAAAATGCATGCAATTTTTTTCTGCTGTTGTGATTTAACCCTGGCCAGCAACTAAGCTCCCTGACAGCCATTTGCTTAATAACTACTTCCCCAGGTGGGACTGAGCAGAGAATTGGACAGGTAAAAATAGGAAAATTTGTGGGTTGAGAAGAAGACAATTTAATAGTAAAACAAAGTTGCATGTGCAGAAAAGCAAAACAAGGAATTCATTCACTACCTTCTATTGGCAGGCAGGTGTTCAGCTATCTCCAGGAAAGCAGGGAACCATCACCAGGATGGGAAGGCTTGGGAAGGCAAATGCCATAATGCCAAATGTCTCCCAGGGTGTGCTGCATGCTGATAAACAGCTGAACAGCAGTCATGACAGCAGTCAACTCAGTCTAGCGCATTCCAACCAAATTTGTCATCATCATGTACTGAACACACCAGCAAGAAGGCCCGTGTTCAGTGAGAGGAACAGAGATGATCTTATCTGCTCTGAGAGTTGCCCAGAAGCCTGTGCTGAAACTCTGACTGCAGAATGCTCAGGTTGTTCTATGCTCCCTCCTGCAGAAGGATTTGGGATGGCTTTGAGAGTAAAAAGAACAAAGAGTAGGGGTAAGGCTGGTTACAGAACCCTGTGGACTCTGGTTTGTGATCTGATCTCTTTTACCCTCCCAAATGAAAGAGAGATCCTGACCTATTTGAATGGAAACTGTAACAAAAGCTGTGAGATAGTTTTCCTTCTGGCTGGAGACCTGACCAATCTGGAGAAAAGCTAAAGAAACACAGTAAGTGGAGCTCACAAACAACGTGTCCTGCACACCACAGACACTGGTGGCTGTGGCTGACTTAGGTCACATCTTTGTTGGTTATCTCTGAAACTGTGACTTGCCCTGGGGCCTGTGAAGAGAGGGAAGGGAGATGATCCTCTCTGTGTGGTCTCTTGGTATGTAACACCCCCGTGAGAGCCGAGCAGAGCTGCGGCTTTGCGGACGGTCCGACCCCAGAGCGAGCCTGCGAGCAGAGAAGCTCTGAGCACCTGAACCTCGGAGGTTTGCAGGGGCAGGTGCTCAGAGCTGCTCAGCTGCTGCAGAGACGAGATGGAGCTGAGCACGAATTGCAGGCACGCAGCTCATGAGAACGGTGCAAACTCAGACACCAGGACAGCTACAAGTATCAGCTAAAGTCCCTGTGGTTTTCTGCTTGCTAGCCTCCAGGCAGTTAGGTTACCATAAAGAATTAGCAGTATCTTTTTTTTAAGCTTCTGAATTGCTTATTCTTCTAGCTCTTTTTTGGGGGTGCATTCACATCGTGCGTCAGCTCTGCAGAATGCAGACTCTGCTGCGACCAAACACCCCCATGTGTCAACAGATGGCCAGAATGGAGCTGGGTCTGTAAATGTGAAAGGAGCAGTTTTGTGGTGCTGTGCCAGCAGAATCATTGTCTGCATCCTGCTGGTGTCCTGCAGAAACCTCATCAGGCAGAGGTTTAGACCAGTTTATTGGCTGCACCAGGAAAGGGTGAGGCAGCAGCGCAGTGGTGGAAAACCTGCAGAAGAGAGGGGGTGCAGTGACACAGCATTTCCTCTGAGGTATAAAGCTGGATAACTACTGCATAGCTTACTGTGCTGAGACTGAAAACAGGATTTTTTGACCCCCAATGTTTAGATGAGGGTTTTGGCCCTGACTCCTTCAGTAGCTGATTCAGATGTGAAATGAGGCTCACAAAGCTTGAGAGATGGGGTCAGGCCTGGGTAGAAGCAGTGAAGGAACCACAAAGACCTAGGTCGTGTTCCAGCTTGGACTTTTCTAGTCTCTGCCCTCTCCTCCTCCTTGCACTTGTCATGCAAACTTACTCAGCCTTAGACAAGTATTCTTCCATGGTTCAGAGGTTTAGCAATGGCAGTATGCCATCAGATGAAAAATTAAACTCAAGGGTTCCCTTGTGACAGGATCAGTAAGATCTGTTTAAAGAAATTAACATTCAAGAGCTGTGTTCTGCAGGCTTTCTGGATAATGCAAAGAGATAAATTAATGTGAGTCTTAGATCTCTGGATTGGAATAATTTCTGTGCTTCATTTAGTACAGAAATAACTGCTCTAGCTCAAAAAGATTTTCTATTCTTTTTGTTTTGTTTTGTTTTTGTAGCTGGTGGTGAAACACTTCAGAATTTTTAGAGCAAAAATGAGAGTTGCCCAAATTTATCTTCAGTCCTGTGTGGTCATCCTGGGAAGGTCACTGCTCAATTATTACACACCAACATTTTTTCTTGACTTATTTTATCCTAGAAGACATGCTACTTAAATAGTAGGATACAATGTACCTGAAATGGAATGACCTAATTTTACACAACATGAGTTAATTTCCAATTGCATATATGTTAGATTTGACCTTATACAAAAAAGGCTGATACTTGCATGTGTGATAACAGCATCTGTACTTGCACTAGAGAGAGGATGGAAGACCGAGCTGATAGGGTTGGGGAGGATCCAGCTTGCATGCTGTGTTTCTGCACAGTTACATTGGCTGCATGTAGATGTTTGCTTCCCTCTTCTGAGAGCTCTGGTACTGCTGAGTTCTTGCTGCAGGCCACATCACTGACACACAACAGGACTTTCTTTCATCTCTGCTCAAGCTCAGACACCTCTGCAGGTGGAAGCTGCCTCAGTTTGCACCAGTTTCACCTTGTCCTAGGAAACAAGGCACCAACACTGTAAGTGTGAGGACAAGACTGTTGTGGGAATGCAATTTTGGTTTCTAGGATTGTAAAACCAGAATTCCTCCCTTTTATTTGCTAGAGAAACACAACACCATAAGACTTCATGTCTATGGTCTCACATGAGCATGACCAGAGCTGGCCATGCTCAAGCCAGCACCCAAAGGAGAGCTGCCAAGAGCCCTGGCACAGAGTGGAGCTAAAGTGTGACTTAAAGACAGTAGTAAGTTCTGCCTCTGTGGTGTTTGCAGAGGAACTGGGGGCAGTGACTGTACCTTGTGCAAGAGAGGCCAGCTTAGACAGACTAATCAGCCAAGCTGCCAGAAATCCCCAGCAGGTACAACTGCAGCAGACCTGTTCAGCTCTCATGCAATACTTCCTGCCTTTCTATACTGACCCTGCCTTCCCTGGCTTTCTTTACCTAGCACAAAAGAGACCAAAAGTCTGGCTCTGAGCTCAGATGGGTATTTTGCTGCTTCTTTAATCTTCATAGCCTGGCAATCTTTATTCAGATCCCTCCATGAGGTGGAAAACCCCTAACCATTCCCTTTGTATTTTTTCTTCTGAATGATTTATGGCACCAGGAAGAGTCAGGTATGGACTCCCATCCCTCTCCCTCTGCTCCAGCTGAGCTATTTCAGTCCTCAGACAAACCTCCATGAACATGTGCAGGACTGATGGGTTTGTGACAGACTGAGGTGACCATGCATGACATGAATTAGGACCAGAAGTCCCTCTAAGCTTCTCTGGACTGGCCAAAGGGGTTTGTGTGTATTGTGTCCCATGCATACCTATTAAAGAAGATGTAGAGCTGAAAAGCACCCGTCAAGAAGAGGAGACTCATAAGGCTGGTGAGGCTGATGACACAGTGAAGAAAGCATCCACTCTTCTCTGAAGAGAAACAGATGCTCTTTTAGGTACATCTCACAGAACCTGTTTCCCTTGTGCTTCTGTCAGAATGGCATTTCCTGGACAATGTTCTCTGTGTGCTGTACTTCAGAGGATGACCTAAGGCAGCTGGAATACAGTGCCAGACACACAACTGGGAACAAGCAACACCTCCCCCCATGTCCTTGATGGAGGAAGCTTGTCTTTTGCTGTATGGCCACTCCTGCCTACAGCACTGCTGCAGGCGTTGCATGTGCATACCAGCAAATCTCAGCTCTGATTCTCTTCCAGCTGAGTACTTCAGTCAATTACCTATGGCTGCACACAACTTCCTAGCCACACCATCAGCTTCACCCCCTAAAGCCATCACCTACCAGCCAGCCTTGGGAAGCTGTAAGTTGGCTTTCAGTCTTCCTGTCACAACCCATGTGGAACCAAACAATTAGCAACATGTAATGGCACCACTGGATTACAATACATAGATCTGGGTGATCGTACCATTGATAGATTTGGTGTCATGACCTTTTGAATTAATCCCACTTTTCCATTCAGCTCGGGAGGCAGATGGCAAATCCTTTCCTGCAATTTCACAAAGGCCTTTACAGTTCTGACAGCACTTGTGTTTATCCATCCCCCTCCCAGCAAATTTCTTACTGGAAACTCAGCTGCACATTCCATGCTGCAATCCCGCCAGTGCCACTCATGTGTTGCTTCGTGCATGAACAGAGGGCTGAACAGGGCTCTGAACATGAAA
>VXBB01001176.1:59464-72513 GCA_013399915.1 Illadopsis cleaveri | reverse complement strand
AAAAATCCTGATTATACCTGAATTAAAATTGCCAGGAGTTCTTGGAATAAAGAATGGGAAGAGCAGCCATGGAGGCAACATAATTTTGGAGACAGCTCTGGGGTCAGAGGCACCTTGTAGGTTATTTTGAAAGTCTGAGGTATCTAAGGATGTGTGTAGAGTCCAGAAAGATTTTTGTATAAAAAATAACCAAATTAGCTGGGTTAGAAAAGCCAAGCCTTTGCCTTGTGCACCTCAGTTCCCCACATATGGATGCAACCACCTAGGAACGGAGAAGTACAAATATTCCTGCAGATTCTGAGGGGAAAAACAGATACTCCTGTAGATTCTGACGGGAAATACAGATATTCCTGCAGATTCTGAGGGGGAACACAGATATTCCTGCAGATTCTGAGGGGAAAAACAGATATTCCTGCAGATTCTGAGGGGAAATACAGATACTCCTGCAGATTCTGAGGGGAAATATAGATATTCCTGCAAATTCTGAGAGGAAACACAGATATTCCTGCAGATTCTGAGGGNGATTCTGAGGGAAAACACAGATACTCCTGCAGATTCTGAGGGGGAACAGAAATATTCCTGCAGATTCTGAGGAGGAAACACAGATATTCCTGCAGATTCTGAGGAGAAATGGACAAATGATGATTGTTTGTCCATCAAATGGACAAATTGATGTTTTTTAGTGGATTAATGGTTTTCTTTCCACTGCTGTGCTCCCAACACTCCCTTCTGGTTGGAAGGGTTGTGGCAGTGGGGTCTTTGGCTTCCTCTGGGGTTTTCAGAGATTTTCTTTCCTCTGGAGACATCAGAGATTCACAGCAGGATTTTGCCCTCTGACGAGGGATTTTCCTCAGCCACAAACTCAGCTGGGGCAAAAACAATTCCCCCCCAAAACCTTTCCTGAGGAATGAAAATTCTCCAAAGGAATTCCCAGCCTGTGCATTCCATGGAAGTGTGAAAGGATGGGAGAAGTGACGCCACCAGCAGCTCCGTTTGTTCTGGGCTCTTTTATTTGGGGAAAAAAGAGCAACTCCTCCAGTTTGCAGGTCTGAGGAGGGCTTCATTAAACTGATTTTCTGTTGTTTAAAATATCCCTCCACCTGCTTCTGTGTGGGGCTTGGAGAGGCTCCTGCTCCCTGAAGGCCGGGGCAGATGGGCAAAACTGGGAGGAAAGAGTCAGATTTGGGTTTTATTCATCCAGGCTCCTGAGTCTTCAGATGCTGTGTCTGGATTTAAATATACAGGAATAAAAGTGGAATTTAGGTGGGGAAAATTCCCAAATAAGAGCAACTTCTGTGTATGTTTAAAAGAATCCAATAACACTTCAGATTTTTCAAAATGTTTATTGTTTAGTTATTCCCAGCTTTTTAAAAGAGTTGTTAGGCAATTATTTTTTCTTTCTGTGTTTTTAAAAATTTTTGATTTGATTTGATTTTTTTTACCCTGGGATCTTTATATAGAGATTGGAGAAGAAGACAGAAAAAGGAATAAAAGTTTAATAAAGCACTGTCTTTCTCCCTCTTGCCCACTCATAGGAAAAATGTGGGAGAGAGGGCACCCTCAACAACAAGTTTCGTTCATTTAAATGAAAAAAAAATAACATTTCACTAGCTCTGATTTTAGAAGAAACTATTCCCTGTACAGCCTGTTCTTGTGACGGAATTTCAGTGCCATGATGCAATAGGATAATTGTTATAAACAAGCCTTGCATGATATTAATTTATTATGATGGATCCAGTAATAATTCGGGGAGCGTGCGGCACAGGTGGTTGAAGCCACCTGGTGCGATGCTGAGGAACTGCACCGGGGTGATCCCGATCCTCGGCATCCCAGGAAATTAAGGAATTCCTGGAGGAAAAGGCTGTCCTTGGTCTGCCCTCCCCATTCCCAGCTTGGAGGGAGGAAAAGGAGGAGGAGGAGGGAAGTTCTGGGTTCATCCCCCAGGAAGGATTTCCCCGAGGGTGCCAGGACAGGGATTTCCCGGAGGGTCTGAGGGTGAGGAGATGCTGCTCTGGGACCTTTGGGAACCTCTCCAGCCCCTCTGGCACAATCCCGGAGGATTTACAGCCAAACCAACCCCAGGGCGAGCTGCCCTGGCTTTGATGGAGCCCCGTTATCTGCAGCATCACCACGCCCAGCAATAAACTGTTAATTGCTCTAAAAGCTCATTAACATGAGTAGCTCCATGTAAAACCGGCGGGGACACCCCCAATGCCGCCTTTACACAAAATATTTGCGGGACAGTGTCCTGATATCAGATTGTCTCACTGGTTCCTGTCCTGTCTCTTCAAAGCCGATGTTTCTCTTTGCTCGGGGGGTGTGTGAAAATTCGGGGTGATTTCTTTCTCTTTTTTTTTCCAAAGTTCCTTTCCTGTAGCACTGTGGCCTCTTTGTCTTCTCATCGGCTCAGCCTCCGCAGCAGATTCCCAGGCTCCTCTTTTCCCTTCTGTTCTCAGCAGTGATTTAATGAATACATTTCAAAATCACTTTTTCCTTTCTCCTCCACCCAGCTGCCAACTCCCACCCCCAGAATGTGCGTCTGAATGTGAACTGAATTCACATCCGCAGGCACTGATAGCTCTGATTTCACCAGGACTTAAGATGATCTGGAGTTTCTTTATTTTAAACTAGCTCCTTTTTTATTCCTTCTTTTTCCCTTCTCCCACTGCCGGTGTGTTTTGGATCTGGGGTAAGAGTCCATCTCGCAGTTAGAATGTGAATTAAATGTGGAGAACAGCAGAGAAAAGGAAAACCAGGGTGACCAGGTCGCAGTCACCAGCAGATCCTGTGCTGATTCTTTTGCCAAAACCTGCTGGCACTAAGCAGAATTCCCTAAATTCCCTAACCAAATTTGCTCAGTGGTACAGTAAATATTGTAGTTCTTGTTGCTTAACATTTAGCAGCAGGATGCTCGAATGTAGTGGGACTGCCTGATGTGTGTGTGCAGCTCTGCTTTCCGGTGCTTGGCTATTTATGGGAATTTTCTGCTTCTGAGACCTCAAATTCAATTTCCATTGGCACTGATCTGTGGCAATTCCCATGGATTTCAGTGGCACTTACAGCACAGGATCTCTGAATATTTCAGTGGAGCACTGGAGGACAGGAATCTCTGCTTTCCTTCCCTTATCCCAGGTTATTCCAACCTGGATTTTGACAATTCCAGGGATGGGGCAGCCACAGCTTCTCTGGGAATTCCATCCCAACCCCTCACAGGGAGGAATTCCTTCCCAATATCTAATCAAGCTGCACCACAAGGCTGCAGTCCTCAAATTTTCCTCTCCCTGCTCTATCTGGAGTTATCTTATCTTCACTTTAAACTTCCTTTCGCTTCTCGTGTGCAATAAATTTAGATTCAATTAATGCATGACAAGGAATTAAACAGCAAAGTTCTTGTCTTCTGTTCATTCATCCCCGTGGCTGTAAATGAGTGCAATAAAAATTCATGCAGAGGAAGGAGTGGTTTGCTCTGAATAAACTCGGGACGGGACATGGCCCCAAGATTCCTGCATTTCATGTACTTTTAAAACCTGCATTTCTAAGCTGGTCCTGCCTGCCCCATTGGTGAAAAGCAAAAGCATTTGAAGACCTGAATATAAGTGAAGTAATGCAAGACAAGATCTGTCAGCACAGGCTTTAATGTTGCTTAACAAAATATGTTACAGTAAATCTTTATAGACTGTATAAGTACGTTGAGTTCCAACAAAGTAAACCAAAGTAAACATTTCTCTTATGGGAAATTAAATTCCATGTGGTTAGTGCAGAGCCATGATTAATTCAGAGGCAATGAGAATATAGTAAAGTTATTGACTGTGTCTGAGAAACAATTTAATGTCAGGGAGAAAAAAAGAGGGGGGGAAAAAAAGAAAAAAAGTTTAAATACCAGATAGTAGGAGGGGAAAAATAGAAGTGGAGTTTCTGATCTTTAATTATAAATGAAAGCATTGATGCTGTAGGTACTAAAGGGGCATCAATTATTGATAATGAGCTCGCTGCAGTGTTAGGGAGGGATTCTTTGCACTGAGGGGATGTGTGTATGTGTGTGTGTGTGTGCACAGGGGTGTGAATTCCCTGCCTGCCTTCCCCAGGAACTCCGAGGGCTCTTGGACAGCAGCCCCAGCCCCGGCGCTCGGCTTCATGATGCTCGTTTCAACTCTAAATGATTTTTAATATTCCACATATGGTTTCATGGTTTTAAGCCTCCTCACTGGGAATGAACGAGGCTGTGGTATTATGATGAATAGTGGATCAAGTCCAGGAACACCCACTTGCTTCCCTACATATCAAACATGTGGCGCTCCCATTAAATACGGGAATCTCCCCGGGGATTTGGGTTGTCCTATCTAATCCAGCCCTATTTTGTTCCCCCGACCCGAATTGAGTAGGATGCATTGTTCCCATACATTCTTCTTTTAATTAAATGCAGTAGATATGTCATGTCAATGAAATATTCCAGGTCTGTTTTTACATCTGTAGCCATTTTCTCCTCCTGCACTTCCATTTGCCTCCTTGGAAAGAAACTCTCCATTGAATAGAGCCTTGGATTAGTTGATTGGCTGTGTGTGTGCTGCCAGAACAGTTCAAATAAAAACCTTCATGTTGTTTTTTATTTTTTTATTTTTTTTATTTTTGCCTATGTAAAACTAGCCCACGATGTCACAGAGACACTGCTCCTCTGAGAAGCTGGAGAAAACTCCAAATTCCCCGTGTTTGTTTTGTCAAGTGGATGGGGTTTGCAGCAAGAGCACTGAGCCTTTTTTACCTTGTTCCTGCTCTGATCCCTGCAGGAATTAGCACAGAGGACACCAAACTGGGCTTGTTTTGGGAATTTGCTGAAATAATTTGGTAACTGATGCAGTGGGCACAAAAGATGCACAATTATTTAAAATAAAAACCCTCTCTGAGTACAAGCCACGCAGATTATCCAGGCTGGGAAACTGATCTCCTTTTAAGAACCCAGTGTTCAATTATTATTTTTAAAATGCTGGATTACAGCTACGAATTCTCTGGAGGTTAAACTGGAGCCTTATTATAAGGGGAACTACAAGTAAACATTATTAATTATATAAAAAAAAAATTGCTTAAATTAGGTTTTTTTTCACACCTGCTTCTTTCTTAATTAGCTTGTAGTCCACATATTTCAGTCAGTTGAACTCTTTAGTATTTATTCAAGCATACTTGACATTAACATACTGTTTGATGTTTGATATCCCGAGTTTTTAATTTACCACATGACAACAAATGGTATTTATGAAATATCAGTGAGCTGGAAAAATATCCTGTGTTGCAGCCGTGTGCTGGAGTGAGCTGAAAGCTGCTTCCTCTCGGAGGTTTAAGAAGGGCTTAAATGCACAGGGGAAATTTGTGCCTCGTGCTGATACCCCTGGTTTTTATCCTCAGCAAGATTTCTAGTCTGCTGAGGGTGCAGGGCTACCAAGAGGGAAGCAGAGTTGATCTGGGAGCAGGGGGAGGAGGAAGAACCACCAAAATACTTCCAAAATGATGTCATGACTTCGAGGTTTCTTACAAAATGAAAATTTGTTCTGACACGCGAGTCACCGGCAAAATATGCGGCATCTATTTGCCTGGGTTTATTCGCATTTATTTGGATGGTGCCTTCCCCACCTCCCGATAATTTACAGTGATGTTTGCAGTTATTTGCATCAAATTTTACCAATTTGTGTCCCAGCAGTGCCTGGCTCCATTGGGTGCTGTTCACCACAGTCCCTGCCAGAGAGAGAGAGAAAGAAAACTCACTTTTCAAGCAGATTGTACGAACACAGGGCCCAGAAACCACAGCAGCCTGTGCAGCACCTCCCTGAGCATTTCCCAGCAGGGCAGTGGCAGCACCAGCATTGGGGCATCATTCCCTAAATCCCACAGGATTGGAGCATTATTCCCCAAATCCCACCCTGTTCCAACAGCATTTTACCATGGTTTATTTGTTTTTTTAAACAAAGCTGGGGTATGGAGCACCCAGCTGGATTTTTTTTTTTGATGTTGGGGACAAGCCCCTCTGCTGGTCTTTGGGTGCTCAGGGTTGGCTTGGGGCTGGTTATTCCCTCTGTATCCCAGTGAATAATCTCACATTTGTAACTCCTGAGCTCACAGCCAACAATGACGGCGCCGAGCACCGGCCAACGTTAAACTTGCAAAAAAAACCCTTTCCAAAATCTTGCTACCTGCTGTGCTGGGCTTGGCGTGTCATCTCTGCAAGGTTTCAGGGGGTGAGGCTTCCAGGGAAGGGTGGGGGACATGTGAGTCATTTGTTAAATCTGTTGCAGATTCTCTTGTGCAAGCCCTGTCCTCCTCAGGCTCTTTCCTCTCCGACAGCAAAGTTTTCTCGTTTTTGCTGAATGGCTCTTACATTAAGCAGAACTTGGTGCTCTCAACAGAACTGTTAATCAGCCTCTTGGTTTATTCACTAAAACATTTCAGAGATCCCAAATCAAAAGCTTTGAAATACTAAAAATAGGAAATTTCAAGCCAATCTAAGATTACAATTTTTCATGGTTTTGAGTCTAAAAATTGAACTCTGTCTTAAAGTCCAGCTCCTTGTTTTAAAAGGTGATAATAAAATATTTTTGCACTCTTAATGCCTTTGCTCCTGGTGAAAAGTGTAACAAATTGTAAATCTCCTTTTGCTTTCTGCATTGCACACTGAAACTCGAGGTGTGATTCTGTATCTGTAAGAATGCTGTTAATCACCATGATGACATCTCTAGGGTTTTTTTTTTTCTAAGCCATGTGGTTAGAAGATTAAAAGTGCAACATTTTTGAGGATAAACATGTATCACTTCCGTGATCCTTACTTCAGGGTCAGCAGGAGGGACCAGAATTGCAGCAGGAATATCCTTCTAATGAGGAAAAACTGGTACAACACACAAGCTTCAGGTTAATAGTATTTTTTTTAAAAAAAAGCTTGCTGGTTGTTTGAGCAGACACAAGTTTACACGTGATCTTGATCACCAGCAAAGTGATTTATAAATCACTTTATCTCCATCACGTGGCTGTGTGAACACACCTGTGTTATCACTGCTCCAGTTTGATGGCAGGGACTGCCTCTTTCTGTGCCATTTAAATGCTGGTAATCACTAAAAGGAGGCAGAAAGAGAATATTTGTGCTTGCACCTCATATCTCAATGCCCCACGCCAGGAGGTGCTGCTGGGCTCTGAGCTGTGTGACAAATGAAGCATGTAAAGAAATATTAAACACGGAGGTGAGGGAAAATCCCACATGTTGGAGGAATGCTCTGAGCTGAGGGCAAGATCTTCATGAGGAATAAATGGGAGACAGATGCGTGGATTGTGAGGGCAGGGTCCATCCAGAGGAGAGGAAATTCGGGTTTAAGGCTCACACTTGGCAGCAGGTCCAGATAACAGGAGAGGGGATGGAGAGACTGGAGCTCCTTCATCCTGAACTGCCCTGTCTGTGCTGGGATCTTCACTCTGGGTCTTAATTAACACGGGATGAGGATGCACTTAGCTGGAATTGTGATTTCTGGAAGGAAAGCTGGTGTCAGTGGGAGCCCCTCACTGAGCTTGGCTGACCTGGTCTGGACTGTGGGGTTGGGAGCTCTGTCAGAATGCCTTTGGCACACCAATGTGAGTGAAAAACTCTGGGTTTAGGGGTTTGGGGGCAAAACAATTGCTCTGATGAGTTCCCAGTCCCAAGAGAGAGAAGCACAAGCATTGACCTGGAGGAGGAATGGGAGCATTGCAGGAGGGGTGAACAGGAGAGCTCAAACCAGTGCTGGGGTGTTCCTGAAACCCACGCTGCCCTTCAGCCCCTGTTTGACTGTCTGCTTCAGAGACACGCAGAGAAAACAGCTTTTCCAAGGATTACCCTTATTCCTGGCCTGCCAGGCTGTGTCCCTCCCTGTCTGGAAGCTGAAACCTCACTTTATTCCCCTCGTAATTACAACTTGTCTCTGGCAGGTGGACTTGGCCACGCCGCTGTTGCCTTTGGGCAAAGCTCGTGGCAGAGCTGTGAGAGGCAGTGTCAGCCCCCAGCACTGCTGGAAAACATGGAAACACGACCAGAGCTCTGAAAAACCACCCTGCTTTTAAAGCTTACTATCATTGATTTGAACAGAGCAAATAAATAAATAACTCAATAAATTAAAAAAAAGGCAATGTAATGAAGTTTTGCACCAGGTTTGTGCCATAAAAACTTCCAAGGAGGCAAAACTGCCTCGGAGAGGCTGAGCTGTAACAGCAGTGCTGCTCCAGCCAGGGGCAGGGAATGTGTTGGAGCACAATGAACACTCTGGGCCTGAAATTTTTTATCTGTGTCTGGGCGTGTTTTAAACCTGAGTGTTGCTCGAGTTCTCTCTCTCTCCCAGGGAGGTCAGTGAGGAGTTTAAGGGAGGGAGTGGGATTCTGCAAAAACCAGCAGCTCCAGCAAAGTGAGACTCGTGGAGGTCTCCCTCAGAATTAGGTCCTCTCTTATCTGAAAAGGAGAAGAAATATTTGAATAATGGTGATTCACTGTCCCAAGTTCAGCTCTACAGTCGTTAGGTTAAAGGGAAAGGCCCAAATCTAAGAAGGGCTGAAGGTTTTGAAAGCTGCAAGTTGAAATTCTGAATTGCACCAGAGGGGAAAGAAAAGCACAACCCAATTCTGCCACAACTCCTTGGCTGCAGGAGTTGTTTTGGAGATATTGGGGTGCTGCAAATAGTGATGCCAGAAATATTTATGGGAATATAAAATTGCTTTTGGAGTGGTCAGCTCCCCATAAGAGTGGAAAAGACTTAGGGAGAGGTGGAGAGGTTTGTGAGGATGCTTTGAAGTGGGGTTCCAAGAGAATCGATTGGGGTTGCTGGAATGAGCTGACCTGGAGGAAGGAAGTGTTGAGGAGAAGCTGATCTAGATGAAGGTGATTGTGGAAGAAAGGCACAAACCCAGCAGTCATGAAGGGAAGGTTCAGCCTTTGCCATCTGCAGCTTGAGGGAAACATTTCCCCTGTAGCCCTGGTTTCTTTACAGCTGCTTTTACCTCATTTTATTTTATTTTTTACCTCAGTTTCTTGTCCTTTCCCTGATCCTCTGTGATCTGTTGGTGCCTGACACCTGCTCAGGGTGAGTGGCAGCACTGGGACTCTGCCTCCCATTTATAAAGAGGATTATTTATTAATCCTTTATGTGTGAAAAGGGGAGAGACTTCTTGCAACCCCCCTCCAGAACAAGAATGTGTAATTTAGAATGTTTTCTTTTGCTCTGGACAGTTTTAGTGAGAATTTCAGTTCTGCTGCAGTTCAGCTTTTGGGTTCCACCTGCATGAAACACACCCTTAAATGAGCCACTGAGAGGATGATTTTTCTTTCAAGACCACAATCCTAATGCCAGATTATTCCTCATGTCCAGAGCCAGACCAACAGACCTGTGTAAACAAGACTTCACAGACTCTCCACTTGATTTATTTTTTTTTTTTTTTTTGATTTTCAACCATTAAAAAAAAAACATGTATAAAGAGGCTACTTCAGATTCTGCAGAAGTAATAATAAAACCAGACCTAATGGGTCACCATATGTGGAGGGGAGTTCTCTTGGGTCTTAGGATATACACTTAGAGAGTGAAGTAAAGAAAAGGAAAAAAGCAGTAATATTGGCAACTGTTGTTAGGTAGTATAAACAATAGCCAGCCATTGGCTTGGAGCAGAGGATCAAGTTCCAATAGCACTCAATAGGGAGCCTTCCTTAAAAAATTAGAAGAAGCTGGGTTGGAGCTGGTCCATGCTGGGAATGGCAGAAGAAGCAAAAACAAGAGTAAATGAATGGAAATTAAGCAGCAGGAAATGGGGATTTGGCACAAGGCTGGAATTTGAAACTGCAGAGAGGTGTCAGTGATAAAGGTTGGATAGAGTTTCTGGCCAAAAACAGAGAGAAAGAATGCAGATGTGTTCATTGAATAAAGTACAGATGTAGGAACAGGGAGAGGGGGGCAGATGGGGAGAGAGGAATAAAGAAAAGGGAGGAAAAAAAAAAGGAAAAAAAAACCTGAGGGGAAATAATGCTGAAAGTAGGTGCATTCTTGTTTAATGTTTTTTTGGAGCAATTTTTCTCTGTGAGAACGACAGCTCTGGGCCCAGCTCGATCATTGCATTCTGCAGGGAGCAGATTTTCACATTTAACTTCTCCTTGCCCCGTGTGTGTCTTGGCCCCACATTCCCCTGGACTGTGCTCTGCTCCACACCGAAGTGTGAGGTGGGACTGGGGATCTGCTCATTTATCACCTGACAGGATCTCCTCAGGAAGAGGAGCTGATGTCATTGCTGGGACTGCACCGTTTGTGTTCTGGACCTCTCCTAAAGAGCCTGGGATATGTAAAGTCTTCTGTGCAGGTTTTTATTGGCGTTATCGTTTTCTCAATTGTTTTTTGTTCCTTCCTACCTACTCTACAGTGGAGTATTTATGCTTAACTCCAGGCATGTGGCAGCACAATCAAAATTTATCATGTATTATTTAAATAAGCTCACACTGTGGCAATTGACAGTGGGTATGTTCTTGCTAATTACCAAGTAGGCTGATTTGCTTAAACTGTTGTGAATATGAGCCCATTTCCCCCTGCAGTCGAGCAGCCTAATGACAGTTTTGTTTCCCTTTCTGCACTTCATCTGATGAGTGATGCTGTTGAGCTCTTTCCCCAAAGTCCTTTCATGATTTCTCCCATGATTTCTCGTGTGGAGATCTGGCTTCCCACCGCTGCAGTGACGAGGGGAAGTCCTGTCACTCCTGCTGAACACCCCCTGAACCCAGAGCTGGGAGCTTTGGAGGCACTCAGACATTTGTCTCCTATTGATCCGAGCCCATAAAATAAGAAATACGGTCTTAGCAAGTTGCCAAATAAGCCCATAGCCTGGAGCAGAGCTCAGGGCAGGATCTGGACTTTCTGAACTTAGGCTGGACTTCAGCTTTTGCAGCAGCTCCTTCCCTGCTGTGCTCACAGAGCTGGAGCTCAGGGAATCACCAGTCCAGGGATCAGGCAGTGTCCTCTTTGCAGTGGAGCTGCCTCACCCTGGAGATCCTACAAACATCATCACTTTTAATTGATGCCTCGTGCCTTGAACTCCCACGTTTAGATCTGTATGAATATAAAATCTGTTACAAATGTCCTGGTGGGGTTTCTGAAGGGCCTGGCTCTCTGCTGAGCCCTGTCCTGTGTGCAAGTTGGTATTTTTGTGTCTGCTCCACAGTTGGTGTCAATAAATGACCTGCAGGGCTGCACGAGCTTGAATGGCAGCCTTTGAGTAACGCTGGACCAAATCATTCTGTGGCTTGTGAGTTTGTAATGTTAGACCCTCACCTTGTAATTCAATCTGGCCTGGGCCCTGTTGACTTTCTAAAGAGCCTGTCCAGGAAAATCGTTTCCCTACCCAAGGCAGTTGCAAAAAACCAGCTACTGATGTTTTGGGCCTTTCCACCTGTAAAGGTGGGTAATCCCTTACAAAAAAACCAGTTATTTGACTTTCAAATTCAGTGTAAAGTTGACAAAGAGGACATCGTGTGTTATTGTGGCTCAACACAGGTGAGGGAAAGGGATAAAGAGAAGCTGAGTAAAAATCAAGACAGGGAGGGATTGAAAGGCAAACAAAACACAGAGAGGTTCAACAACTGCTGTGGCAAAGATGACAGGAAATTTAATGGGAAAACAGGGATTTAATACAAGAACTTCTTCTCTGGATTTAGGTCTGTTCCCTCCCCCCTAACCCTTCTACCAGGAAAGATGCAATTCATCAAAGTTGTATTGATTAATAAAAGGAAAGCTGTGAGGAGACATTGAAACTCCCATTTCAGGGCTGAAGGCAACTTCTTCAAGGCGTTATGATGAACTTTCTTGCTGGCTTTCTTCTGAAGTGGTTCTGGCTCAGGTCAGAGGCCAAGTTTGAGGTTAAAGGGCCCAGTGCTGCCATAAAAGAACATGGAACAAGGCAGGATTGGATGTGATGTTCCAGCCCTTGTGTCTCCTGGTTATCTGTGTTTTTATGTGACCACTGGACAGTTTTCTGATCAAAACCTCTGGCATCTTGCTGGTGCTCAGTGAAACCAGCCCAACCTTCCCTGGATTATTTTGGGCTTGATCATTGAAAAATCTGTGGCTGGGTTGTCCTGATGAAAACTCTGGCAGGTGCTGTCAGGGAAGTGAGGCCAAAACATGGACAACTGGATTGTCTCTGAGCTCTGTCCTGGACCTTTATGCTTTGTGATAGCAGTTTCTACAAAATATCCCAACAGATATTCTCATCTGAGGCTTCCTGAGAGCTTAGATCCCGTGATCATGGCAATTAATGAGCCTGATTTCACAGAAATTAAGACCTTGAGCAATCTAAACCAATAATAATAAGTAAAAACTTCCATATTCCTTATGAGATATTAACTTTCTCTATTAATGAACTCATTTTACTTCTGATTTTTTCAGTTTAGGACTTGGCCATCTGACTCTGGGTTTTATTTCTCATTGAGACAGAAAATAAATGATATTTTGGCATCTAAGCATCATTTGATATTTAGCTCAAGTATAAAATGTCTCCACTCCAGAAAGTCTTTATTGTCTTCTGTGCTCTAGAAGGAATTTGTAGCTTTTTCACAGCTGTTGTTTTCCTCTTAACTGCAAGTAGTGGTTGCACAACATTTCCTTTATGTTTCAGGGTATTGTTGAAAAAAAAAAGAAACCTGCAAAATGAAATGTGTTTTTAATGGGCACAAAATTTAAAGGAGTGTTATCCCAGGTTTTTAAGCAGCATTTGGCCACTATCTTCATTCTATTTCTCCATTTCTTCTTCGTATCTCATCATCCCCTGTCTCCCCCACCCTTCCTCTGATGGAATCTTTTAAGTGTAGATGCTACTTACATGCCTAAACAGCTGTAAAACCACCAGTGCAAACCCCCTGGAAATGCTGAACAGATGTGCAGGGCTGGGATCCACATCTGGGCAGTGTTGTCAGCACATGGGAGCCTGGACCCTGCTCCTCCTTCCTTCCCTCACTGGGAGCCTGGACCCTGCTCCTCCTTCCCTCCATCCCTGGGAGCCTGGACCCTGCTTCTCCTTCCTTC
>VXBB01001176.1:36085-47315 GCA_013399915.1 Illadopsis cleaveri | reverse complement strand
CTCATCCTCTCCCCAACCACCTTTAACTCTATTTGGCACAGAATTTTTTGGTTGACTTTTTTTTAAATTTTTTTTTTAAATTTTTAAATTTTGGGTAGGATTTCTCCTGCTCCTCTTGCTTTCTCTCCCTTCTCTTCCTTTTCTCTCTCTCCTCTTCCTTTCTCCCCCTCCTCATTTCTTTTGTTTCGTTGCCGGGATGAACGAAAACTAGGAAAGGGAGAACACCAAAAATGGTAAACGAAGCAAAAAAATTGCAAAGGTGGGAGAGAAAAACCTGGTTTTTGTGGGGAGGAGTTTGGTTACTCCTCTAAAAGCTGTCAAAGCTCACCTACTCCTAGGACTGACAACAAATTGAAGATCTTTGTGTCTCTCTACTGAGCCTTCCTTGGAAACTGGGGCAGAATGTTCAAAATCCACACTAATAGGAGGGAAAATCATGGACTGGGCCTTGAAACTTCTTTACTCCTATCATTTCTCCTGTGGTTTGTTTTTTTTTAAAAAAAGGGAATCTTGTGGCCTTCCCCTGTGCCTTGGCTTTCCCCAGGAGCAGCAGCAGATCTGTTCCTGTGGGAAATATTCCACTGGATTTTTGGCACCCAGGGAGCTGATCCAAAACCAAGGATCAGCCCAAGGGTTGGGATTGGCTCTGGGGCAGGATTTGGGATGGTGAGGTGGCCAGAGCAGTGCCAGGGGCTGGGAATTGCTGTGTGTTCTCATCCAGGGAGCACCACGAGGAGACCGGAGCTGGCAGCATTTGGGCTGCCTGATTTGTTTAAATAAATACGTGAAAATAAACGGGCATTTATGCCTGAAATGCAAACAGGAGGTTCTCTACTAATCAGATCAAGCGAAAATGTCTTGGAAAAATAATAAAAAAAATCATGCTAGAAAAGTCCTGTAGAATTTTAACAGGATATAAAGTGATTTTATTCTGCTGGAATTGTTCCATAAACCACCGTGTCTCGGGCTGGAGGTCCAGCTGAGGTTCCCCAAGCCCAAACACATGGTTGTTTAAATTAACTCTGGATCTGGCCTATAAATCCTCCTTCTTTGTTCAATTCTGGCCTATTTTATTGTTTTAACTTGTGCTGTTAGGTCTAAACATTTCTGCTATTGGATGACACACAGGTAGAAGAACAAACCCCCAAAGAGTGAAGTGCAATAAGAGACACCAAACCTACACTAAAAAAATCACACAGAAGGAAATAAAACGTTATAAATGTTTAAGGGACAGGAAGAAGGGCTACATTAAAGAGAAATCTCTGAAGTCTGAAAATGTTACAGTTAAAATCAATTCGAGGTTAGAGTGTGTTAGGCATGGAGAATACTCTGTAGTTATTTTGGTTCTTCCTGGGATATAATCTTCCAGGCTGAGGTTTTTATTAGGTTTATGGCATCACTGGGATGAATAAAGTAATCTCCAGCTCGTAGCAGAAATGCATAGTTTGCACTGGTTTGGATTAATAAAAATTTCTGAGGTGGTTGTTACGAGGAAAAGTCTTAATGAAACCACAACGTTGGAGTTTTATTGGATTGTCTGTAGGATTTCAGAGTCAGTTGTGTTTTTATTCCGTAATTCCATTGGATTGTTTGAAAAAAAAAAAAAATTGCAAATCTACTGAAGCATCTAATTTTCAAATTAAAATTCAATTTAAATTGGAAGGATTTCATAGGAATTTCTTTTAGGACTCTCTGGCTAAGTTATATTGGTGTCTCTTGGAATATTTTCCATGAAGGGAGGGTAGATGTCTGAGTTTGTTAAAAAGGAAAAAAAAAAACCTCCAGAAACATCCTCCTTCCCTCAAAGCCAACTGAGCATCTTTTCGTGGAGCTGACAGGAACTGGGGGTTGGAAAAGATGAACCTCAAGGTCCTTGCAGGTGAAACCAGTGTGGGATTCTGTGAAATGAGGGGTCCCAGTGACCAGAGGGAGGATCCAGAGCCAGCACAAGTCCTCAGCAAAGAGAGGCAGAGCTCCCGAAAAAAGTCAGAGCAGGATCAGCTCCTGGAGGTTATTTTGCAACTAAAACCAGGATTGCAGGGAAAGGAGCAGGAGACTCCTGAGGAAGTGACAGAGAGGTGGGTTTGATGGCATTTGTAGGAGTGTCTCTTATTAAAACGTCTCATTTCCTCCCAAATTCTGCTCTCCCTTTGCTCCTGGTGGTGGAAAATCAGGAGCACAAACACCAGGGGCGTTGATGGACGGCCAAAGCCGCGGCCAAATCCCACTTTGTGCTTCCTGAGCAGCTCAGACTCCAACACAAAGAGAAGTTTTGCTACTGTAATTCTCCCCAGCAGTCAATCAAGACCACATTTTACGGTGGAAAATTCGGCTTCCCCTCAGAACAAACCCCTGAAAGATTTAAGGATGTAAACAATTCCCTTGGAAGGCTTGTTTGGAGCATGAAGTGACTGTGTGGTTTCATTAGGACCTGCCTCTTGCTGGTGTCCTGAAATGCAGCTTTTCTCCCCTCCTAAATGTAAATATTTGAGGAAAATAGGGTTTTTTTCCTCTAAAAAAAAAAAAAAGTTAGCAAACATTCTGTGTGTTTGTCTTCATGTGAGAAAAGTGACAGGAGTAGAGTGTTTATACACTTAATAAATGTGTGTACAATACCTCTACATGTATGAATGCATATTTGCACAGATCTATTTGCATCCAGGTCAAATACCAGCTGTTATTATTAAGTTCAGCTTTTATGATCAATTTGTTGGTAGATTCGGGCACTATTTAAAAAAAACCAAAAAAACCAAAAAAACACCACCACCACCACCAACCAACCAACCAAACAAAAANGATTAATTTGTTGGTAGATTTGGGCCCTATTTAAAAAAGAAAAAAAAAAAAAATTTAAAAAAAAAAAAATACCCCCTCCAAACCAGAAATCCACATCTGAGCTCTTTCCTAATCAGTTCCCTCATTTTGCTAATATTCTAACGACTGTCAATTTACTTCAGTGGTGCCATTTGCAGAATTTTCCAATTAGCAGGAAACCTGTTCCACCTTCTCCCGTAATTACAGGGGACTCGCTTCAGATCAGCTGTGGCCAGACAGCATCTGATGCAGTTGCCAAAATCTGTGCACTGTGGGGGTTTTTTTGTGTGTGTGTGTGTGTAATTTTTTTTTTAACCTTTGCATGAGCTGGCACAGACTTTACATCTCTGTTGTAGGCAGGGAGCCCCCTCAGTAGTGGCATGTGTCAAAATATCCCAATAATTCCCCATAAACACACCAGGGTGAGAGCACAAATAGCAGCCTGGCCATGCTTTGATGGGGTGTGATGGATGCTCAGGGCCTCGTGCTGACACAAATCTGTGTACAGCCATGAAAACCAGGTAAATATTCAGCCTCTGCTGTGTTCCACTCACACCAGATGATTTGATTCAAGAAAACATCTATTTGGTCACTTTTTATCACCTTTATCCACCTGTGTTTGTCCTGACACTCTCTGATATTACCCTAGCTGATCAAAAACCAATCAATCCCCTTTTATTTTTTTTTTAATTTTTTTTTTTTTAGAGCTGCTCAACCAGCTGATATCCCAGCCCCTAACAATGCAGCGGCAATAACCATTATTGTGACATGAAAAGAAAATATATTTAATAATAAGCTCATTGATTTTTAACAGCATCTCTGTGTTGCCTAATTGATGGGAAGTTGTATGTTTGTGTAGCCAAGGGGGGTTATGAATTAAATATGGTCGTCATTCCTTGAGGGATGCATGTCAATGCAAGAAGGATGGAGGATCTACATCTCCCCCAAGCTAAACAATCCCCTTGTAAAAGACACAGGAAAGCCTGGAATGGGAGGAAGAGGGTGAGGGGGGAAAAAAAGAAAAGGGAATAAAAAGCATCCATCACTGTTTATTAAGTGCTGCTACTTGCAGGTAAAAGGGGTATTGAACTGTTTTCAAATTGGAAAGAAGGGAGCTAAACAAGAAGGTTGATGGTGATACCGGGCTGGTGACAAATTTTATTCATTTGTCCACATTTATCACAGCAGCAGTTTGGGGTGATTTCTGCCTCTCGGCCCTCTGAGCCTCTCTGCATATGCACACTCACCAAAATTCAGGCTCTTGGAGTAAGAAAGCAAAACTCTTTTGGTGACAGCCACGGAAATATTGGGTAAAAGCATCTGGAAGTGCTGGATTTTAACTTGAAGGCACTGGTGAGGCTGGTGAGGAGCCCGTGGTAAGAAATAGACTCACCTGAAGATGTCTCAAAGTGGGAACTTGCTGGAAAATCTCTGGGCGCTTGTGCAGCCCCAGGCCAGACTGGGCTTGGCTCAGAGGGACATGGGCAATGCTGGGGGATGCCAAGGACTGTAGCAGTTTATTTTTTTGGAGATTTTAAACATGCTGAGCTCTCTGGAAGCCCAGGTTCTCCAGGTCTTGAGCCTGAACTGTAAATGGAAGGGAAGCCCTGAGCTGATGGCACTCCTGATGAGCGGAGCGTGGTTCAGTGTGAGCCATCTGCAGTGTCTCACTCACGTGTGCACAGCCTGTCACAGGAGCTAAAAACCCCCAGAATTTCCTCCCATGCATTTATTGGTGTCAATTTACCTCAGCTTTCATCAGGAGGATTCTGCAGACTGGTCCATTCCCCCCCTGAGCTGGCAGTCCTGGCTCTGCAGCGAACGCGATGGTTTTTACCCGTCATTTTTAAAGTTCATCTTGCCCAAGTTTTATCTCATCCTTCCCCCACTGGAGGATCATTTTCTGTCTGCTCAGAAGTTCAGCTTGGCCGAAGAGGGCAAGGTTTGGTGGGCAGTGACTATTTGACCATAAAATGCATGTGGAGGTGTAAGAACAGCACAAACTGTGCCGTCCCCAAGGGAGTCCTGAGGGCTGCTGGACCATCCGAGTCTGGGCTGGGCTTTGTCAAAAAGTTGTCCAAAAACTTCTGTTACAAAGTCTCTAAATCATAAATGCCATTCTATTTTCTTCTCTCTGCTGCTGTTACGTAGTCAGATCTCTGATTTTGCTGTGGTTAATGGGGATAATGTGATGCAGGGCAAAATTTGGGGTGACTGTGTGTGTGTGCAGGGCGTGGAGTTTGCAGGTACAACCCTGACTGCAGTGGAATATTATGATTTAATAAACATCACAGATTATTAAGATTTAAACATCACAGAATATTAAGATTTAATCATCACAGAATTCCTGCTAACTTTTTAGCAAGGAATGGAGCTGGAGTGGTTGTGTTTGTCAGAGCAGGGTTTGTTCTTGTGAACAGCCACGACAAAAACAAACCCAACACCACTGGGGTGGTAATTAATTGGGCAGAGTCACACCGAGGCTGTGACAGGCAGAATTTGGAACATTTAAGCCCAAAGTTTAGCTCGAGCAGGATGCTACAGGAAAATGAAAATCACCCTCCCACCCAGAAAAGGAACAAAATGCTCATGATGGGAGGAGGATTGGCTCAGAGAAAGCAGGAGGGTTTATCAACCAGCAGAGTCACAGTTTTGGATTGTTTCTTCTTGTCAGCTTCACCTCCCACTTCAGACACTCCGAGGTGGGAGCAGTCACTGGTAAAACAAAACTTCTGCTGGATCCAGGCGAGGTTTAAAGCTGATTTCCCCTCATTGTTGGGTCCTCAGAGGCTCAGGAAAGGGACTGTTCTGTCTCCTGCTCTTTTTATAACTGCTGGGACAGCGAGGCCCTGATCCCTCTTTAAAGGTTTTGGAGAGTCTTGTAGTGAAAAGAATTCCTGTCACTGAAAGATGTTCACAAGTCCCCAAGTGTGGCCAGCCCAGGGAGTCAAACCAAACCAAACCATGGCAGGGAATGGGAGAGGAAAAACCATTTACAAAAAAACAATTTCACCTTTTTTTTATTTTTTTTTTTCCCAGAGTTTTGTCCTTTTCTAAGCTCCAGCACTAACAGTGCCAAGCATAACAACTGCCCTATTATTTTTGCTCAGGTGCTTAGGAATATGAGCTTACCCAACGTAGAAAGAAAATGAGCAGGCTTTTATTTTATTAGAAAGAAATGCTCTGTTGTGTGTAAAAGACACTTTCCCCCCCTAATATTTTACTTGCTAATGGATAAGTACAAAGTAATTATGTAGGACAGATTAAATGGTTTCTAATGCCTCATTTCAAGAATTGTAGTGAATGTTTTCCTAAGCTATCCTCCAAATTGGTAGTCTAATTAAGCAACAAAAAATTATGTTGGCATTCACTGAATGATTACAAAACCAGAATTTAGACTGAAACTGTTCAAATTTTTTTTTTTAATATTTTTTTTTTTTTTTTCTATGTAGGGTAGAGAGGAAAATGAGGACTGGAGAAGGGAGGGATTTGGGATCTATTATTAGAGGAACTGATTAATTGTCTAAAAATTTTTAAGTGTCCTGGCAGAGATCAGAGTTTCTGCCTTGGTTTGATGATTTCTTAGGAGTGTGATCAATAAATTTAAACCCCAAGAGCTTCAGAGTTGTGGCAAATCCTTGTAGGACAAGTATTGAGATGTGCAAATCCTTTAGTTCATACCCTCATCTAGAAAGAGATGTAAGGTTTTGCTTCTGGGTCCCCAAGAAAACACATTTTGCCAAAATTAATGTCTGTAAAGTCACTTAAACCCCAAATCTCTGTATTGAACTGAGTTTTTGGCTTTAAGGCCTCACAAAGCTGTTGTTGTTGTAATTGTCCTACCAAAAAATGATGTACAACTTCCCATGGAGACCCTTCAGGAGCTTCTCCTGGTGCTCCCAGCACAAACCCAACTCAGGCTGGGGATTTTGGGGCTGTTTGAGCTCACAGCTTTCACCAGAGCTGGAATTGTACACTCAGGCACGGAGAAACTTCGTAGAGTTAATTTTCTTGGTAGCAAAAAAAAAACCACCTTTGAAAAATCTTCTGGTCTTTTATGGAGCATTTTCCCCTCTCCTGTTGGCTCCTTTTAAGATGGATTTTGGGCCCAGTGGGCCATAACTCCTGTAAAATTGCTGTTCCACAGATATTCCAGGAGATGCTTCCTAACAAAGGCTCCAAAGGAGCCTTTACAAGGGATTACATCATGATGTGGAGCCATTGAAACCTTTCTGCATACTGGGGGAAAACTCAGTTGTGCAATGGAGTGGAGAGGGAATAGACAGGAGCTGATTTCATGCAGAAAATCTTTACCTGCTCGACATCATTACAACTTAGCAATTTTTGTGTGACTTCACATAGCTGAGAGTATTTGAGAAAATCAGGGAAAAAAAAACCCTGTAAGAAACAGCAGAAAGTTCAGCCATCACAAGGCTGTCACCCTCCTCAGTTACAGCAGTGGAATTTAAGAGGTGATTTTTAAAAATCAATTTATTGAAGCTACCTCGGACCTGCACATTGTGTTACTTCCTCTTACACTGACTTGACTTCAGTGAGGTTAAGATTGGTTTTTAGGAGGCTCTAATTAAAACAAAATGAGAGTTTAACAATGGAGGCAACAATCAGGACAGCAAACTTCGATTTCTTTGAGGGGAACCCACATTCCCTCAGACCAAAAATTTCACTGGCAATCCTGAAACCTTAAATCAAAAAAACCCTACCTAGGCTTAAGTCAAGCACCAACTGCAGCATTTCATTTGGGAGCCTCAAAACCACCCTTGCTGCTGGATGAGCTCAGTGAGATGCTCTACAAAGCGGAGAAATGGGAATATTACCTTTTTTATTTTCTTTTAATTTATTTTTAAAATCAAACCGCGTGAAGGAACAGAATTTCCTACAACGGCAAAGCTCGGGATGCATTTTCCCTCCCAAGCTCCGCACAGTTTGTGTCAAACCTTGCTCAGCATCTCTCTGAGTGTCAGAGATTTGCACTGATTTGATGTTTTCCAACGAGCTGCACTCTTTCCTTGCCCTAACCCATCCTGACACTGCAGGGACCGAACCCTCAGCCAGGGTCTCATCCTACAAGTTCTCCCCGACGACAGCGCGACTCCCATTAGCCCTCCTTGATGTCTATTTACCATAGCAGCTCCTCAATTATTTAAAATGTAAACATCTGGATTAGATAAATGAAGAAAACATCCAGCAAATGTTGCAGGCGCTCGAAAAAACTTTTTTTTTTTCTCTGGGAATTATGGCTGAGGTAGAACTCGGGGAAGGGGAAAGAAAAAAAAAATCCAGAATTCACTGCACACATCAGGCTCTCGATGCACCAGGGACGTGGGCAGGAAGTTCTAAAGTTGGGAAGTGCCAAGAGACTTTTTTTTTTCAGTGGAGAGCACATTGTGATGATGCATCTGGAGCTGTACCTTGTTATTTAAGGCATCCAAACAGGAGGATTTTCCAATCAGGAAGCCAAAGTGTCAGCTGGCAATCTGTGCTCTGGTGTGTGCCTGCACATAAAACATGCAGGACGTGTGCACGGAAATATGTTGGACATCTCCAAGAGATAAAGTGGGTTGGCTTGTCTCCCTGAGAGGTTTCTGCAGCTCGGTTTAGTGTGGGTTTGTGTCCAGCTTTGTCACTGCCTGTCGTAATTACGACACGAAAGAACGACCCTCACTGTCAGGTTGAGAAGTGAGGAGTAAAAGAGAAAGTTTATCATGATTTGGAGTTTAAATAGGGTTTGGAATTTGATCAAGGATTGAGGGATAAAAAAACCACCTCTCTGACTCCAGCAGTCAACTTGGAAGTCTATCAATTTGTCCTTCCCCCTAAAAAGAATGTTGTTCACAAAAACATCAGTCTTTGTTTATGTTAAAATCATAAGAAACTCCAGTAGAAATATGGAAACAAATTAGAAGGCTGAAAAATCAGAGCGACAACTGCCAGGCTCTTGGCAGAGCCTCATCTCTGATTTTTGTGCCACCTCCTTCTGTCCCTGGGATCTCCACAAACAGAGGAGGAATGTCAGGATTTGAAATGGGTGAAGAATGTGTTTGGAAACATCTGGAGCCCTCACACGGGCTCATTATTCTGATCATAAAGCAGAGCCTTGAGAAGTCTTCCCTTGATGGAATCAAAACCAACCACAACCAACCCCCATGGAGTGGGAATGACCAGCTCTGGGTGGGCTCTTTGGGAGTTTCTCGGGGATTTGGGGTCTTTGTCCATCTCTGGGTGGGGTTGTGTGATCAGAACCTCTCTGGGAGGCGCTCAGGGATTTGGGGTCTCTGTCCATCTCTGGGTGGGGTTGTGTGATCAGAACCTCTTTGGGAGGCTCTCGGGGATTTGGGGTCTCTGTCCATCTCTGGGTGGGGTTGTGTGATCAGAACCTCTCTGGGAGTTTCTCGGGGATTTGGGGTCTCTGTCCATCTCTGGGTGGGGTTGTGTGATCAGAACCTGGGTGGGGATAGAAAGTTTGGTCACTCAGCTTGTCCCCAGTGTTCAGCCTCCTGCAATTCCCCTTGAGGAGATGCAGAACCACAGAACATGGCAGATTCCATGGCCAAAAAACCTGGGAAATGGTGGGAAACCCTGGGAATCAGAAATCTGAGAGATTTGGGTGTTCATTCTTGGGGTTGGGCCTCGTGCTGTGGCTGCAAAATCTCTTCTTCTGATAAAACTGGAATAGCTTTAAAGATTGTCAGGGACTTGCTGGTGTAGCAGAACTGTGGCTCTGGAGATACAGATTCTATTTCTGCCTCAGCCATGTGACCTATATATCTTTGGGCCAATTCTTCCATGGTTTAAAAAAAAAACAAACCCACAATAAGTGCAGGCAGAAACGTGGAGGGAAAAAATACAGACCTAATCTTGATTTGATTTTTTTTTTTTTAAAACTCATTACATGTTTTCTGTCTGCTGAGTTGGGCTGTTGGAAGGGAAGAAATGGAGATGGATGAGGCAGAGAGACGTTTTCTTTGTTCCTCTTTAACTTCCTTTGTCACCTGGTGATGTGTCCAGTGGCTCTTAAGAAAACAACCTCTGTTGGGGCTGTCTGTAAATTTATAACATGGAATTGTTAGAGCTGTTCCATGTTCAGCCCTTCAGTCCCGTGGTGATTTCATGGTATTTCTATGCTTTGGGAACGGGCAGGATTCCAGGAGTGCAATTTTTTTTTTCTGTATTTTTAATTTCAAGATGATATTTCTTCCCCCAAAGAGAGACTTTTGTTCAACACGTGCCATTCAAAGCACCTCTCTGCTCTGAGGAGGTTCTGACGAGTTCAAGCCCAGCAGAATAATTTCCTGTCCTCCTTGGGCCAAAAAGTTGTTGGGTTTGGTTTTTATTTTAAAAAAAAGAGTGATTTCCTACGGACTGTCCAGTAGGAAATACTACAAAGAGGCTTGGTTGGCACACAGTGCCAAGAACTTGTCCTGTTTAAGCTTTTATGTGTTCTGCTTATGCAGAACCCGGGTCAATTTAAATGATATATTTATCTGAGGAAGGGCACTGGTCCAAGTTCATGAAAAATAACAGAAACTTCAGGCAGAAGTGCCTGATGAGGATGTTTCATGCATTGTTTGGAGCAGACAAGCCACACTCAAAGACTTGAAGTGGCTCAGCAATTTCCTCAGATAAGAATTAATGATTTTCTTGTTTCCTTTGTTGGGAATCAGGAGTCTTGTCACAGGTTTTGCTTACTCACAGCTGAGGCAAACACAGGGTGATGCTGAATTTGAGGAGGATTGAGGGGAAATCTACAAGCACTAGAGCTGAAATACTCCAGCCCAAAGCAGGAAAATAAATACAGGGAGCGAGTCTCCAGAAAATGTTTGTAAATGAAATATTGTATTTTTTATTTTTGTTTATATTCACATTAATGTGGGCATCCTTGTTTGCACAATATCCTGTGATGTTTTGGACCTCCCTCTTTCCCTGAACGATTATTTCAGAAAGATCTTTTCAGAAATTTATATTTTAGGTCTTGGGACTGGGCTTTTTTAAGCTGGAGGGTTCTTTGTGCATCACTTCGTGGCCTCTGGCCCAGCCCGTGTAAACCTGCTCTGGCACGTGCCCTTCTCTGCAGCCCGGCTCTCCAACATGAAAGCACAACCCTTCATTTTAATCAGCAGAGAATGAATCCGGCGCTAATGGCACTTAATTGTTTCTCTCCAACGCTCTCTCGGTTGGTTTTGGCAGGAGGGATGAAAACAATTCCAAATCCCATCAAAGGAGCTGCTCCACACCCGGCGTGTCCAGGGTGAGGGGTTCACAGGCAGCGTGGGGTGACATCAGAGCTGCTCCTGATCCTACACCAGCCCCTGTCATCCTGCCCTGCTCCCTCCCTGATCTTGGAAGGTCCGAGGGGGAAAAGCAGGGAAAAAAAAGAAAAAAAAAAAAAAAGAAAAAA
>VXBB01001176.1:1195-16548 GCA_013399915.1 Illadopsis cleaveri | reverse complement strand
TTTTTTTTTTTTTTTTTAGGAGCTTAAAGAGAGAGGTCAGTAATTGCCCTCTGTTTTCAGCAGAAAACATGACATAGGATGTTTCCTGGCAGGTACCCCCCCCCCTCCTCCTCTAGATGCTCTAGGGAGGAAGAGAAAGGAGAAATAACAAGGTGCATCCCTGGGGAGGTTTCCTTCCTGACCCCGCAGTGGTTGGATCAGTTCATCATCAGGCACGTGAGCAAAGCTGGCTGGGGCTGGGATTTCACCAGATCCAGAGCTCTGAGGGGTCTGTGTCACTCAGGGAGATGGAAAATTATGAGGAAGGGGATGATACTGGGGGTTAGGGATGCAGGAAGCAAAAAAGGATGGGAAGGATAAAACATAACGGACAGAACAAGAGGACACAGTCTCAAGCTGCGTCAAGAGAAATATAGGCTGGATATTAGGAAAAAGTTTTTCACAGAAAGAGTGGTAAAGTACTGGAATGGTTTGCCCGGGGAGGTGGCGGAGTCACCATCCCTGGATGTGTTTAAAAAAAAACTGGATGTGGCACTTGGTGCCGTAATCTAGTTGAGGTGTTGGGGTTGGGTTGGACTCGATGATCTTGAAGGTCTCTTCCAACCTAGAAATTCTGTGATTCTGTGATTCTGTGATAACTGCTGTGAGTCCTGTTCAGGCTGATGGGGAAGGGATGGGCCAGAGACCCCCGTGGTCAGGCTGGGATGTGGCCAGGGATCACTGAGCTGCTGCCAGAGGTAAATATCCTGGAATAATCCTCATGGGGGACTCATTTCCCAGGTATGGATTGCAAAACAAATGCAGCCAGTGCCAGCAGAGCCCGGGCCTGTCACTGGAGGGGGCAGATTCCTTCACTGGGTACTGAGTGACCCAACAAAAGGTGATTTTGTTATTTTAGATTCTGTGTGAGTAAGGGAAGGGCTGACTCAACTGCAAGAGAAAAAACACTCAAGGAGCTTAATGTGCTCAGATCTGAAGGCCAAATATCCACGGGGAAAGAGAGTTCCCAGAGTGATGTCTCATCCATTAAAATCCAGCCACGGATGAGATCCACTCTGTTCACACTGCCAGCAGAAAGGAGGGGGATTTGTTGCATTGGGCCCCTCTGGTTTCTTGTTTGGGCACAATACACTGAATTAAACACAGTCAAAAGGGAGCAAAATGACATTGGAACAGGTGCAGGAATGGGTCATTAAGGGTTCAGGGGCTGGACAAGAGCTTGGCTCAAATCCTTGCACTGAGGAGGGATGGAAGTGCTCTCTGAAATTACCCCCAGGTAGGTTCAGGAAGGGAAATAATAATTTTAAAGCTAATGTTAAGTATAAACTCACCAGGAATAAATTTGGTCTGTAAGCCATAAATTCCCTCACCATCAGGCTTTAAAACAGGCCGAGTGTCAAAGGCAGAAGGTGGGAATGGTGTTAAATGATTTTCTGAGAGCAGCTCTGTGGTTTAGATGTGGATAGTGGCAGGAGAAAAGGTGTCAGTGACCCAGGGGTGGTGTCCCAAGTGTCCCAAAACCTTCAGATTCCCTGAGGTGAAGACCAAATTTGCTCTGTCAGCCCCCAGCTTGCAAGCTCAGGGTCCTGGAGAGCATTTCCCAAAGAAATCCATGGAAGTTTTGAGCACAGTGAGGCAGCTGGCATTTTTCACATTGTTTATCTTATTCCTAATCCAACTCTGAAGCAAACCCATCACATCCAGGCTCTCCTCCTGTGTTACTCCCTCAACCAAAATTCCTGTTGACATCAATGGGAGCCCTGCCCAAGCCCAGGCAAGCAGGATGAGGCCTGACATCTTCCCTTCCACTCAGCTGGAAAACAATAATAATAATAATAATAATAATAATAATAATAATAATAACAACAACAACAACAACAATAATAATAATAATAACAACAATAATAATAATTATTATTTTTAAAATCCTTATAGCAGGTGGGGTTTTTTTGGAAAAGTTAAAATAACACATTGCTGTGACTAGAGAGTTGTAAGGGAAAGTGCATCAGGAATGCAATATTGTTTCCAGATGTACAATGTCATAAAGGATTTTTTCCACACTTGGAATGGCAACAGGAATTTTTTTGAGGGAGATCATTTACACAGTGATGAGATATGTTACATGTAAGTAAATGCCTGTATGCCTGGAATGTTTGTACCATATGTCTGAATAGGTGTCTCTGACTGATACAGATTTTGTATCCGGGGATGTGAATGGATTTGCATGTCTGTGATCCATTTTAGAACATAAAAATACTGATATAATGTAGTTGGGAGAGGGAAATTTGCAGTTCCTAGGTGAAGGATTGTGAAGAAACACAACCCCCGAGCTGTGCAGGGAGGGACAGGAGGGGAAGGGCAGCTCAGAGGAGCTGAGTTTAATGTGCTAAAGACTCTTGGGCTGAATGTCACGGGAGGTGAACCCTCGCCGTGGGTCCTGAGCCAGGATTGCATTTCAGAAATCCACCTGGGGAACAAAAATAAGGTGGAGATCCAGCTCCAGCATTTCCCCAGGGCTGCTGGGGAGTCACTGCTGTGTGGCTGTGGTCTCCAGCTGAGGAGAAGATCTCTGCAGGTTGGCAGGGAGAACCTTAAGGGGTGTGAAAACAGCCCAGAATCCTGTAATCCCTTGAAATTCTGAGGGAAATGGGAGCTGTGTTTGGAAGGATGAAGGAATAACACATTGCCCTCTCTATTTCTTTCTTGCTCGCTGTCCTCTGAAACCCCAGCAGAGCTGACAGCTTGGTCCAGGTTTTGGGTGGCAGAAAAATCTGCAGTTTTTATGCTGTCTGTGCCCAAAATTTGGCCCTCAGCCTCAATTACCAGAACCCATGGCCTACCTGACCTGTTTTGTTGTTCTCAGATCATTCCCTTTGGATTAAACTTTGCATTAACAAACGGTGTTAGGTGAAAGATCATCCACTGAGAATAGGCAAAGAAGCCAAATTATCATCCAGGAGAAGTGCTGCCATCAGGGCAGGAAAAGAAAAAACTCCCCAGAACCATTTGCCAGCGCCGTGGGCAGAAGTCAGAATTTAAATCTCCGGGGAAGTTTGCACATCACCTTTCATCAGCACTAAATACAGGGGTTTTTTAAAAAAAAACAACCAAGGGCTTGGACTCTTTTACGACATTGGGAGAACAAGTGTTGTTGATAAATACGTGTTCAGGAGGGTATTGGCAAAGAATGCACAGAAATGGTTAACAAGGTAATGGCAAGAAACGTTGACCTTGATTTGTTTGGCTAAGATGTAAAGATTTTTGAAGGTCAAAGGTGTTCTCGTGTAGTGTTTTGGAGTCTAACTGTGTCTGACCCTCTAACATTAAGCTGCTGTGGCCTGCAGTTTTGAAGAGTGAAGCAAACCAGGGGGAAAAGAGGGAAGGGGGAGAGAACAGGAAATGGAGTGAGGTGTTTCAGGAAGTTGTCAGGAGTTGACTGATTGATTCCAGATGGAAAGGGTCACCCCTCGTGCCCCAGGAAATACTCACTGGGGGAAAGCAGTTGGCTTGTGAAAGGGAAGGGCCTGGGAGTTAGGGACCATGGTGGTATGCACATTCCTCCTCCTTTTATCCATAAAACATTGGGTTTTAACCTCCAGAATAAAACAATTGTGTTGTGATCTCCACCAGGCCAAGGGGGAATGGCAAAGTGAAGGAGTTCAGCCGGTCTGAGGTCCACGATCTCACGTGTCCTTTCTCCACACCACAGATGAGGAGTTGGGCAGTGACAAATGTCTCTGCTGAAATTCAGGTTACAGCAAAAAAAATTGTGTTAATTAACAAATTTTAAGAAGGTTCTGCTCCAGATCTGAGCTTTGCATCTGGTCCTGTCCATGAGAATTGTGTGTTTATTCACCCTGGGGGAATTCACCCAGCCTGTGACAGGCCCAGCGGCTCTGGCCCTCCTGTCATGGATGGGACAGGTGGATGAAAATGGAATCACACGTGGAGAGAGGTCTAGAAGTGCTAGAAGGCGTAGAAGGTCTAGAACCTTCCGTTCCTGCTGGCTCAGGGAGCAGAGAGTGCTCAGCACTTTTCTCCTGGGCTGGTTCTTGCCATCACTCTGCCATCGCTGTCGGGGTCTCCACATCTCCTGCCAAAACGTGGCTCTTGTGTTGTGCACAACCCAAAGGGTGATTCCAGCTCTGGGACAGGGACAGCACCCAGGGAATGGCTGGAGCTGTGCCAGGGAGGGCCAGGCTGGAGAGCAGGGAAAGGCTGGATTTTGGGAAAGGCTGGAGTTTGGGAAAGGCTGGATTTTGGGAAAGGTTGGATTTTTGAAAGGCTGGATTTTGGGAAAGGCTGGATTTTGGGAAAGGCTGGATTTTGGGAAAGGTTGGAGTTTGGGAAAGGTTGGAGTTTGGGAAAGGTTGGATTTTAGGAAAGGTTGGATTTTTGAAAGGCTGGATTTTGGGAAAGGCTGGATTTTGGGAAAGGTTGGATTTTGGGAAAGGTTGCAGTTTGGGAAAGGCTGGATTTTGAGAGAAGCTGGATTTTGGGAAAGGCTCTTCCCCCAGAGGGTGCTGGGCACTGCCCAGGCTCCCCAGGGAATGGGCACATTCCCAAATCTGCCAAAGCTCCAGGAGAGTTTGAACAGCGCTCCCGGGGATGTTCAGGTTGGGATTTTGGGATGTTTGTGCAGGGCCAGGGGCTGGATCGATGATCCCAGTGGATCCCTTTTCCTCTGAGGACATTCCATGGTTCTATTCTCTGTGTGAACATTGAAGCCTGGCTCTATCCTCCCTTCCTGGGAGCATGTGGGTGTGGATTTACCCCACTCATGTAAGTGAGCTCAGAGATGTCTCTATTCCATAGTGTAACTGTACGTACAAGACACACTTTGTATTTTTTATTATTTTATTTTTTACATTTGGTTGCAATTTAAACACTTGTCGTAAATATTCCAGACACTGGAATAATGCAGGCCTATTCCCCTTTGCCACAGCGCGCTCTGGGCTGGCCAGTGAGAGACTAAAATTTATTTCCATTGTTTAAGGGAAAATAATGAAGTGCATCTGAGTGGGCTCAGCTATGTCATGCGGGAAACGTTCCCTTTGGATGGAGTCACACCCCACCCTAACGGGAGTGAGGAAATCAGTTGGCACACAAAAGCAACACATTCTGTGACAAGAATGCTTGAGAAGTATCAGAGTACAGGATGACAAGAGCCTTTTGGAATGAATTAGAGTTGTCTCGAGAAAGAGAGTGTTCTTTAAGCTCGCCTAAGCCTGGGGAGGGCAAGGTCTCTCCTGCTCTGTGCTGGAATAGAGTTTTATCAACAATTAGAGCTTGATATTCTCTTACCTCGGCTGTGGCAGCTGAGGCTGTGAAAATTCAGGAACACATCCAGGGTTTGACTCTCCGTGGCTGTGCATTGCTGTAGGTGTGGCAGTGGGATGGGATTAAACTCATTTCCACCAACTGATGGTCAAAACCCACTCAATCAGAGGGCATCTTCTTTCAGGAGTTAAAATGCTGATTGTTTTCCCCAAAAGTTTGTGGTTTGAAGTCACACATATTTCTGGATTGATGGGATTTAGAGCTTTGGATACTGTAAAAACTAAAGTGGGATTAATTAACATATACAGTTACTTCCTGTGAGAATTCAGGCTGGAGCCCAGTTGTGGAGGCTGAGGTTTAAAACCTGCTGCTGGGCTTGGGGTGCTGAAGCTCAGATGATTTTTCAGGAGGCACCGTGCACTCACATGTCAAAACCAGGCATGATGTTAGGTCCTGTTTTCATGGAGTTTCCATCCTGCAGGAGCTGGGCCATTATAGAGTGAGGCTTCTACACAGCCCACAGGACGCTGTGTTAAATGCAATTAATGCACTGAATGAAGGCTGAAAACGTTTCTCCCCTTCTGGAAAGGCCCTGCAGGCCGTGCTGCCATTTTGCAAAACAAGGGGTTGGGCTGAACCGAATAATTAATCCTTAATGAGCTGAATTTCGAATAAATCGTTTACCTGGCTGGTTTTTTGTTTGTTTGTTTTTTGTTTTTTTTTTGTTTTTTTTTTCCTTCTCTTTCTAAATATCCAGGTGGTGCTATCGACAACAGTGAATGTGGATGGGCACGTGCTGGCAGTGTCTGACAACATGTTTGTGCACAACAACTCCAAGCACGGGAGGAGAGCGAGGAGACTCGACCCCTCGGAAGGTGGGAGTTGTGTCTGGAGAGCAGAGCAGAAATTACCCATTCTCCCATCTCTGTTTGTTTTCAGGAGGGAAGGAGAGCTGAGGGGGAATTGCAGAGCCTCAGGGGGTTTGGGGAAGGCAGAGGCAGGAAAACAGTGTCTACTGCATGCAAAATATGATCCTCCTCACATCTGAGGGACTGGCTCCCCCCCCTCCCCTTGCAATTTATTAATTAGTATGTGCTGCGAAGATGAAAAACACAGAAAAACACCAAGTATTATCTAAATTTCAGCCCTCTCATTCAGCTGGGATAGGTTTGATTTCAGGCAAATTAGGCAAGATGACATCTTAGTTAAACAGAGCCGTTCCAGCACAGAGATGTGTATGAAAAAGTGTCACTGGTTCCCTTAAACAAACTGTGCACGGAGCCTAACGATGCGCAGAGGGAGCTGACACTAATTGATGTGAGTTTGTTTGGCTAAGCCAGACTCATGGCCAGCTCCAGGATGGGTTGGGGACTCGATTCAAGCAATTACAAATCCTCGTATCTGTTAAGTTTCAAAACGTTCGGCCCCTCCTCTCCCTCTTTTGGTTCCCAAAACATTCCACCTCCCTCAGTGCTCAAAAAAACAACTGGGGAAAAGGCTGGGAAATGCTCTCAGTGCCTGCTTTTCCCTCTCCTGCAGCCACTGAAAGTGAGAAGAGCTGGTGATGTTAGTAGAAAAGACAAGCGAGGATATTATTTCATTATAATGTTTTGCTGCCCCACTTCTTAACTGTGCCCTGTATCAACCTAAAAGAAGAATTAATGAACTGGAAGAAAATGATTGAATCAGTAAAGAATTCAGAGTGGTGTTAATTCTCCCCCAGCGGGCAGTGAAATGGTAGAAGGAAAATCCCAGGATTCCAAGCCTAGGAAGCCATCCAGTTTTTCCTTGACTGATTGGATGTGATTGACTGGCTGTTCAAAGGAGTCTCGTGTTTTTGGAGCTCTGCCAAAGTTCCCCTCCACCTCTGACCCTGTCAACATTGGGAATGGAGTGATGGATTGACTTTGGTTATGGCCTGGAAACCATATTGGGTTCCTGATGGGATGCATAGTCCAGAGGCCTCGAACATATGGAAGAGAGAAATAAAAAAAAAAAAAGAAAAAAAATTGACTCCATAAAATCAAGAAAATTATTAGAAATTATCTCCTGATATGAATTGGAGGAGACATTTGATATTCCCATGTCTTCTTTCACCCATTGATAAACTTAATGAATATGACTCTACCTATTTTTCCACGGGATTTGTGGCTGTGGGATCATATGCTAATGAGTGGGTGCTATTTTGGGTTTTTTTTAAGCAGCCTCTGCACAACCATTTAAGCGTTTCATTTTTACACCCACTGCAGTTGGCCTATTAGGCTTTAATGACACGATGTTAAGTGCCGGTAATGAATAGGCGAGTAATTAACACTTGCAAAGGCAGAAAACACTCCTTTATTTATTTCTTTATCAACATCCCGGGCTTTGTGGAGTGGTGAGCAGCCTTCATGGGTGAATGGCTGCAAGGGACTTGTCCCAGGCCTGTGCCAGCAGCGGGAATTCAGGAATCCCCAGCTGTGCATGGGTGGAGCTGCAGTTTTGCATCTTTTGGGATATTTGGTGCTCACAGGAATTGATTTACGCCCAGGCCTGCAAACAGCATCAAAGATTTTGAGGGGGATTTAAAAAAGAACACCTTTAAGGGATGTTTTGATGGTTTTTTGTTGTTGTCGTGTGCAGCCACGCCCTGCATCAAAGCCATCAGCCCCAGCGAGGGCTGGACCACGGGGGGAGCCATGGTCATCATCATCGGGGACAACTTCTTCGACGGGCTGCAGGTGGTGTTTGGGACCATGCTGGTGTGGAGTGAGGTGGGTACAGCTCCCCCTGAGCTAGGGACACTTCCCTCTTTTGGGTTCATTCCTGTTCCCGTTCCGTGCTGCTGTGTGAGGTGGGATATTCCCTGTGCGAGGGGAATTCATGGAATCGTGTTTTCCTCGCTCTGTGATATTATCAAGTGATGTCCAGAATGGAGCTGAACACTTCCAGGCATCTATAAAATCAAAGAAATTATTAGAAATTGTCTCCTGATATGAGCTGAAGGAGTCATTTGATATTCCCATATCTTTTTTTACCCGCTGATTAACTTAATGAATGTGACTCTACCAATTTTTCCACTGGGTTTATTATTTACACAGGCTTGTTTACATAAGCAAAGGTAGAGAAATAAAGAAAGGGTTTGAGTTTGGGAAGGAGAGAGAAAAAAATTCATCTGGGCCCAGGAATAAGCCATCATTAACTCCCATATCTTTTTCTACCCACTGATGAACTCAATGAATATGACTCTACCACTTTTTCCACTGGGTTTATTATTTACACAGGCTTGTTTACATAAGCAAAGGTAGAGAAATAAAGAAAGGGTTTGAGTTTGGGAAGGAGAGAGAAAAAAATTCATCTGGGCCCAGGAATAAGCCATCAGTTAACCAATGGGCTTAACAGTACAAGTTTCTTGATGACAATTTATCCTAAAAGGTGTGATCCTCTCCTGGAGGCCAGGAGCTAATTCAGGTGTATTCCTCTGCTGATCTATAGTGATGATAACAAAAAATAAAAAGATTTACTGAGGCCTGTGATGGCAGGACAAGCGGGAATGGATTTAAAGTGAACAAGGGCTGAGTTGGAGATGAGGATGACAATTTTTATGGTTTATGGGGAGACCTTGGCACAGGTAGCCCAGAGAAGCTGTGGCTGCCCCATCCCTGGAAGTGCCCAAGGTTGAGCAGGACTTGGAGCAATCTGGGATGGAGAAAGGTGTTCACTGAGCGTGGGACTGGCTCTTCAGAGTCCTTCCAACCCAAATCCCTCTGTAATTTACTAAAAGATCAGAACAGACAGCTGATGGTGCCTGTGCTGTTCCGTTCCCAGCTGATCACACCTCACGCCATCCGTGTGCAGACGCCTCCCCGGCACATCCCCGGCGTGGTGGAGGTGACACTGTCCTACAAATCCAAACAGTTCTGCAAGGGAGCACCAGGCAGGTTCATCTACACAGGTGGGTGCCTGAGATTTTGTTGCTTTNTCAGTGCCTGAGGTTGAAATTCTCAGTGCTCAGGGCTGGAATTCTCAGTGCCCGGGGCTGAAATTCTCAGTGCCTGGGGTTGAAATTCTCAGTGCCCAGGGCTGAAATTCTCAGTGCCCAGGGTTGGAATTCTCAGTGCTCAGGGTTGAAATTTTCAGTGCCCAGGGTTGGAATTCTCAGTGCCCAGGGTTGGAATTTTCAGTGCCCAGGGTTCCAACAGGGGTTTGGGCTGCAGGAGCTGTGTCAGTGATTGGTATTGACAACCCTTTCTTTGATTAATTAATTAATGAGTTAATTTACCCTCTTGCTCTTCCAAGGCCACTCTGGCAGTGGTGACATTTCAGGGGTGTAAAGAGAAGGTCTCATGAGGCATTTTTACAGCACATTAATATTTTTCCCCAACTGCTGTCACAACATGGGTCTGCCTGCAGAATATACAACCCAATATTTATGTTCAACCTGATTATATTTGAGTTTTCTTTTTTTTTTTTTTTTTTTTGGGAAGAGTCACTCTGAGACAGATTGTTCGAAGAAGAAAACGGCAAACTGTTGGAAAGATGAACATACAAAATTAGCTCTGCATTTCAAGGGTGGATCTGACTGGCACAGTGAGGCTGTTGTGGGAGTTCATCTGTGTCCTGTGATGTGTTTTTCTGTCGGGCTGCTGCAGGGTGTGCTGTGCTGGCACTGCTGCCCTTCAGGGGCTCTCAGCATTTCCATTTCCATCTTGCTCATGGTGCTGCAGCCCGGCCATCAGCCTGCTCTCATGGCCAAAATGTCAGTGTGGACTTTTCCATGAGGTTCCCACATGGAAAACTTCCTATCAGAGCGAGGCCAGCAGGATTCTGTAGACAGATAACGATGTGCTGGGGAGTACAGCAAAAACCCAGAGAAATGGCTTGGGCCTGGAGGAGAATGGCAGCTGCTGGACCAATTTAAGAGATTAAACACCTGAAATGAGAGATAAAAGCCTGTTTTTAAATCACCACACCCAAACATTCAGTCCCCCTGTGTGCCTTCATCTGGTGAGGACACAGGTTGCACACACGTCCCTGTTCTGAACTGCTTCCCTTTCATCAGCTGCTCCTGGAACAAAAAAAAGACATTTGTTCTCTGCTGCTAATCTTGCTGCAGCCTCATATTCTGCTTTTAACACGACACCAATTCAGATTCTCTGCTGCTGTAAGTGGTTCCATTATAGTTCCCTTGGCTTTAATAACACACCAGTTTATGCCAGCTGAGGGCACATCTTGCAGGCTTTCCCAGCTCAGCTTTGATCACAGCTCTGCATTTACTTTGTCGCAGAGATGCTAACCTGGAAACGTGTATATCAGGGAGATTTGGAACATAATTTTCCTTGCTGAGCAGAAATCCTCCGGGGGTTACCTTGTCAGAGCAAAGCAATATAAAATCATCTGTGGGAGAGGTTGGGGCTCTGGGTTGTGCTGTATCAGCCTCCGTGCCAGGATCCAGGGATGGGAAGGGGCTGCTTTGCTAAATCTTGTAAAGGAGATTGAAGCTCTTGTTTTCTGTGAGAAACAACACTTACAAGGATGCAGAGAGCTCTGTAAATTGGAAGAGGGAGTTCCCTTGGACAGAAAAAAGCTGAGGTGACAAAGCATTTCCTGCTGTCACTGCTTGAGCCTGTGAGAGACATGGGGGAAAAGAGAATTCCAGGATCTGAGGGGGCTGACAGGAAACCCAGAGAGGGGCCCTTCATCAAGAACTGTAGTGACAGGACAAGGAGTAATGGGTTGGAACTGAAAGAGGGGAAATTTGGGTGAGATTTACAGAAGAAATTCCTCCCAGTGAGGGAGGTGAGGCCCTGGCACAGGGTGCTCAGAGCAGCTGTGGCTGCCCAATTCCTGGGAGTATCCAAGGCCAGGTTGGACAGGGCTTGGAGCAACCTGGGGCAGTGAAAATTGTCCCTGCCCATGGCAGCAGGGTAGAACAAGATGATTTTAAAGGTCCCTTCCAACCCAAACCTTTCCATGACTCAAACTTTGATGCCACAGGTGCCTTTTCTCTGTTAACACCTCAAAGGTTGGGCACCCCACTGCAAAATCTGCCCTCCCTCTGCCACAGCTTTATGGGCTCAGGATGTTTCTAGAGAAACCCAGACTCTGATTCTCCTGTTTTCCCTGTGCTTTGTGGGCTAAATCCCAAGTGAGCTGCAGAGCTGTTGGACGTGGCCCTTTCCCACATCTCTTGGGGTGATATTGGGGTAAATCCTGCACCCTCCTGCTCCTCCAGCAGCCTGATGAGCTTTGATGTGTGGTGGGATAATGAATATTTTCAGTATCAGCACTCGGGGTAAATCCTGCGCCCCTCTGCTCCAGCAGCCTGATGAGCTTTGATGTGTGGTGAGATAATGAATATTTTCAGTGCCAGCACTGTGCTGGGTGGGTGCTGCAGAGAGGGGCAGATGCACCCAAGTCTCATGGAAGAACTTGCTCAGCTGTGAGAATTCCTCTTCCCCTCCTATTCCAGCAAGTCAGAATAGGTGTGTTTAAGATGAAAATTAAGTGTTTAAGATGAAAATTCAGGTTTTGAAGGGTAAAGAGCATCGAAGAGGAAGAAGCACTGTCCAGACCCTGAGGCTCTCATAAATAAAGTCAGGTAGTTTAGATCCCTTCCTGCTCTTATCCAACAAATCTGTTGTTAAAACAGTCATGCTAGGGAGAGCTTTACAGGCTCACTGATAGTTTAGTTTATTCACAAAGTGGCTTCTGTTTTTGTGCATAAATTATATCATGCCACACCCAGTTTTTTAAACTGTTTTGGGAAGTTAAGACACCCCTTGAGCCCGAAAGTCTGGACTTGAGGGTTGCCAAAGGGATTTTGTACCTGAGTCCATTGTCTGAGGGGTTTCATTTCAGGTATCTGATTTCTAGGAAATAATGAACAGCCTGCTTGGGTGTCAGGCCCCTTTATGGTCTCTGAATCCACAAACCCAAAGAATTTGAGTGTAATTCTGGTATATTTCTGTGCCACACACAGATAAATCACTCCTGACCCAGCAGCTCTTTCCTCAGTGGAAGTGGGGCTGTGGAGAAGCTGCTCAAACTTCCTGGTGGGTTCTTCATTTTGGCCTCCACTTGGGAAGGTGTCATTTACTCCTCCAAATACTCGGTTCTTCCTCAGGATTTCACAACAGGGACATTTTTGTTCCATTAATGAGTAAAAACCAGTCGTGGGCAATCCTGTTGCAGGCTGTACAGAAAAGCTTTGTGCTGAAAGACATAATGTCCACATTGATTTGGGATGGCCGAGCCCTGAGGACAGTTCAGCATTGTTGGGAAATGGTTTGCTGCTGTTGATCCATCAGGATGAAACAGCCCAGGTTAATCCATTGGAAAAATGTTTGTTGAATAATAGCCAGCTGCTTCTTCCTGAATTAGCATTTTGCATATTCCCACTAGCTATTTTTAGTAACTTGATATATATTTGAATTCCTATATATTTCACATGTTTGAACTCCCATATATTTCACTTTTCTTTAGCTTTAGATATGTAAAGCTAAAGAAAATACGATCAAAATCAAAAATATGATTTGTGATCAAGAAGAGAAATGGCGCATGAGGAGGTTCAGGCTCTTGAGAGAATTGGCCTCTAATTCTCAGGATTATTGGCAAAATAACCCACCCCCCAAAAACCTCCTCTTCCCAAACGGGATGCAGATCCTGTGGCAATTGAAATGTGTATTATTAAACTCTTTAAGCAAACCAGAATGGCTCCCAGTGGAGAGCAAAGACATTCTAAGTATAGCCAAGACTAAATTCTCAGGTCTGGGTTTTCTCTGCTCAATTCCCACTCGATTATCTCCTGTAATATTTAAACTTCATGCCATGCCATAATTATTTAATAAAAAAGTAAATATAAAATGTATCTCAGTGGGGAATGTGACCTTTTACCTTCGTGTTGTTACACCAAAGGCAGACAGGGATAAACAGGGAACAGGGATAAACAGGGAGCCTGGATCAGTGGAAAAATCTGTCTGACTTGATGGGTTCATCTCCTGGTGCAGGAGATGGTTCTCCTGTGAGGTGCTCAGGATATTTTGGGTGATTCAATAAGAACCATCAGCATCTCTTGCAATCAGGGAGTTTTTAGCTGTGCCAGTGCTAGTTATTTTAAAAAAATAAAGATTTTTTTTTCCCCCCAAAAATAACCACAAATGGTACAAGAAGGTCTAAGCCAGCACTGACTGAGGGTAGTGCTAAAGGACTTACATATGTTACTTATTAAACGTGTGGTGAAATTCTCCGCAGAATCCTCGGCATGAATGTGTCGTTTGTGTTAAAAATGTGCATTCTGAAGAATAAGGGGATTCAAAGGGAAACATCCCTGTAACCGTGCTGGTGCACACTGCCACTGCTGAGGCGTTGGAGGCAGGCAGAGCCTGAGCACACAGAATGCTGCAATTTAAAGTGGAGTTGGAATAATCAGAAATTCGATTATTGTCGCTGCCATTTCCTAGCAGAGACCAGGAAAGTGTCTGAAGTTTGCTGAAATCATCAGCGATGCCAGCAGGGCTCTGCCAGCTCTTGCTAACTAAGGATCTGGGTCAAAATATCCTGGTTTATCCACCAGAGATTCAGATCATTACAGGGAAGTGGCGGCGTGTGCAGAACACGCAACTGGGGAAGGGAATGTGTCTAATGAAGAGCTGTGCCCTACTTTGGGACTGCAAAACGTTGGGGGCGTGTGTGGAACGTGTTTATTCCACAGCTGGCTGATTTCTGGCTGTGTGACCAGCAGGAGAAGACCTGTTCTGGTGTGTCTTTGTCTCATGATTTGCTTTATTGCTGTTGTGGTTTTGTCCAGAGTGAAACATCCATCCTTAAAGGAGTTGTTTTTTTTTTTTGTGGCAGTGCTGCTGCACTTTGCAAATTATTCATTCAACCTTTGATAGAGGGTGAGGAGTCAGGCAGGGAAACTGGAGCAGTTTTAAGTGCAGAAGTCGTGATTTCTTTTTTTTGCCACATAAAATCACATGTTTAGGTACCCTCATTTAATGTGGTGGGGTTTGATGTTTTCCTTCCAGCTCTAAATGAACCCACCATAGATTACGGCTTCCAAAGGCTGCAGAAGGTCATCCCAAGACATCCTGGGGACCCCGAAAGATTAGCTAAGGTAAAATAATTTTAAGCAATTTCACTCAGCCCACCCAATGTGTTCCTTCACTTCTAATTCATAAAAGAGACAGAATTGTGTCTAAAATGTCTAAATGAATTCACCAATTAGTTGCAAGTCTGGCAAGAACGGGATTGTGAAGAACCCACAGTGATTTTTGTGTGTTAGAGTCCAAACAGTCTCTGTGTAATTTTGCTGCTGAATTGAACGTTCCCATTTCATGGTCAGTGGTGGCAGATCCCTGAGCCCAAACTCTGTGTGCACACAGAGGAATGTGTGGAAACCTTCACACCTTCGTGTGTCCGTGCAAAAGGATCCTCTGAAACCCCCGAGGGGAGCGGGCCCAGCCGGGATTTGTTCCCGTTTCGGTGCCGCTGAGGCGGAGCAGGTTCAGGACTCTGGAGAGCTCCGGGTCACGGGGGAGCCCCGGACGGGCCGGGCCGGGCTCAGTCCCGCGGGCTCCGGGGGGATTCGGGAGTTGGGGGGCTGCTCTGACCCACCGGGAGGGTTGGAATTCCTCAGGTACCTGGTGAATAACACCTGGTGAGCGCACCAGGGCTTTGGAGTGACCACACACGAACACGGGAGTCACTTGAGAGAATACCAGCTCCTGGGTTTATTTTATTGATTGGATTATTCTATTCTATTCTATTCTATTCTATTCTATTCTATTCTATTCTATTCTATTCTATTCTATTCTATTCTATTCTATTCTATTCTATTCCATTCCATTCCATTCCATTCCATTCCATCTATTTATTGTATTTATATTATTTTTTTTAAGTTTTACTTTAAGCTAGTCTAGTCCGTTCTGTCTTATTCAATTTATTATTTTATATTTTATTCATTTTCTCCTGTTCTAGTTTATTTTGTTATTTTATTTTGTTTATTGTATTTATTTATTTATTTGCATTTTATTTATTACATATTTATTTAATTAATTGTATTTTTTGCCTTTATTTTTATTTATTGTATG
>VXBB01001169.1:75076-95138 GCA_013399915.1 Illadopsis cleaveri | reverse complement strand
CTGCTGGCTCATGTTCAGCTGTTCTCAACCAGCTCTTTTCCCACCAGGCATTTTCCAGCCACTCTTTCCTAAGCCTGGGGCTGCAGGGGGTTGCTGTGACCCGAGGGCAGAATCTGACACTTTGCCTTGTTCAACCTCATCCAACTGGCCTTGGACCAGCACTCCAGCCTGTCCAGATCCCTCTGCAGAGCCTTCCTGAACTCCAGCAAACAACACTCCATCCCAGCTTGGTGTTACCTGAGGGTGCCCTTGATCCCCTTGTCCAGAATCACTGACAGATATTGAACACAACTGGCCCCAGTACCCAGCCCTGGTGCACCACTGGTGACAGCCCCAGCTGGATGTGACTCCATTTCCCTGCAAACTCTGGGCCCAGCCATCCAGACAGTTTTTTTACCCAGAGAACAGTGTACTTATCCAAGCCATGAGCAGCCAGTTTCTCCAGGAGAAAGCTGTGGGAAACATTGACACAGGCTTTACTAAGTTCCACGTAGACACATTCACAGTCTTTCCCCTCATGGCCTAGGCAGGTCATGGTGTTGTAAAAGGAGATCAGGCTGGTCAGGCCTATCACAAACCCACCCCAGCTGGGCCTGGTCCCGTGATTGTTCTGTATGTGCCCTGTGATGGCCCTCCAGATGATCTCCAGATGATCCATGACTTTTCCCACCACTGAGGTAGGTCAGGGTGACAGACCTGTAGTTCCCAAGATCCTCCTTCCAGGCCTTCATGTAGATCAATGTCACATTCACCATAGCCCAATCCCCTGGGATTCCCCCTCAGCCAGGACTGCTGGTAAATGATGGAAAGGGGCTCAGTGAGCTTGGATACTTCTGCCCCTATTCATGTCCTGCTGCAGCTCTGGCCCAAAGCAGAGGAGTTCCCTTCCCTGGGCACATGTCCCACAGCTGCACTCATGCTGCTGCCACCAGGACTGGCCTGAGAGCAGGGCACAGCCTGCAGCTGACAGGGGGCTGGCAGCACAACCCCACCAGAGCTCTGTCTGGGCTGCTGCACGGGCTGTGGTGGGTGCAGAGTTTAGAGAAGCCATGGCTTTCTATTGGGTGGACACCATTGCTCCCTGGTCAAGCTGGCAGGGCTTCAGCACCTTCCTGCACACCCTTCTGCACCATCTGCTGTGCTATGGCCTGTTTGCCTGTCCTGGCACTCTCCCCACTCCCCAGGGGCTTCTTTTACTGGGGGGGGAAGCTTGGTAGCCACTGCTGCAGGTCCTGTCAACCACTGTCACTCCAGCTGTGGGCTCCTGGCAGCTCCCTCAGCTCCTCCTCACGTTCCCCAGTTCAGGAAATCAGAGCTGCTCACCTCGGCGTGTTACTTGGTCATCTGAAAAATCAGACCTGTTGTGCTCCCCAGGAAATGAAGAGAAGTGAATTTCTACTTAGCTGTGGTGACTCAGGGAGGGTTCCTCTGCCTGTTGCCTCTGTGATGGCCAGCATGAGGAAGGCTAGCAGCAGTAAGGACACTTGCCACACAAAGACTGCAACTAAACAGGATGCCAAAGCCAGACATGCTCCTGGCCTGATTCAAGAACAGCCCAAGCATCCTTCATTACTGTTGGCCAGATATGAAGGCAGTGAATGCCTTAAAGGCTACTTAACCCTTTGCAGGACCAGGCCAACATGAACATTTATAGCAGAAAGCTGTTTTACTGTGAGGGTTTTTTTGCTCACTGGGTGCATGTTGCTTCAGTTGCTGTTTTGAAGGTCTTGCATGAGTTGTACTCCTAAAATACAGCAACAAATACGCCATGCAAGTGCTTTTACTGAGTGAAGCCACACTGTGTCTTTCAGAAACGAATAAATAAAACACAAATTGCATACTGAGAGTATTCTGCTCCCTTCCAAATCTGCTGACTTGTCAATCACAATCCTCAGGCACATCCCCAATTCCCTCTCTTGCAGCAACTCAAGAGCTTCATTGCGCAGTGCCTGCCATAGGTAGGACAGCAGAAAGCAGGCTGGCCTGGTGCCTCCAAGTAATTCTGCAATCCACTCTGCATTTCACACTTCTGTTCTTGCTCAGTGCACAACTCCAGGTTTTAAGGCGCTTTCTTGCTGAGCTGGCTGCTGCACTGGCTGATCTGAACTGTGCAGGTTGTTCCCTGCATCAAGCCCTGGTTCCCAGGGCAGAACTCCTGTGCCTAAAGGATGCTCACCTGTGCAGGAGCCTGCAGAGCAGCCTGCTCCTCTCCCCCTCTGCTGAGAATTCCACAGACACTACGAACCTTTCCCAGGAGCTACAAGGCAGCTGGGAGAAGAACGGGCACCCTCACAAGTGGCACCACAGCTCTGCTCTGTTTGCCCTTCTCTACTCTGCAGAGACTCAGGATGGCCAATCCCACCAGGCTGGGCATTTCTCAGCATGGCCACAATTTCCCTGGAGAACAGTCCTCACCCAGTTTGGCTCTGAGATGGGAGGATTAGTCCTGTCCCAGGAAGAGGTACCCACAGCCAGGCTGCTGTCACTTGTCACTCCCAGCACCTCCTTCCAGCCTGGCTCTGCTGATGCTCAGGCTGCTCTGGGCTCTGCCGGGCTCAGCCCTGGGCACGGCTGGGCCCACTCTCCCCTCACATTGCTCTGACAGCTTTGCATCAGACAAACCTGTTCCGAGCACACCGACTGATCTTTCTGCTGTTTCAGCTGAGTAAGACTCTCACCCGGGCAGGGACTGCAGTTAGGGGTACAAATCCCATTGGCAAGGACCAAACCACTCCAGTCCCAGCTGAATGCCTGGATCTCCACAGGATGTTTTGTCTGTCCCACTCTTCATTCCTTTTTGGTTGGAAATGCAATTGCACTTTCTTCCTCGTGTAGAAGTACCACAACTGGGCAAAAACTGGCAAGTGGGCTGTATTCAAAAGGCAGTCTGGAGTTGATGAATGAAGAATTGCCCTTCTCCAATTCCAAACCATACCAAAAACCCCATAAACACGACTTTACATCGTTAAGAAAGAACTGACAATTTAAAAGTGAATGTACAGCTTATTCACAGGGTGAGAAGGAAGGGAATCTTCCAACTGATTTTGCTTTACCTTGGAAATGATTGAGGCAGCAAAGCATTTTCTGTCATTACCTCTCTGTCCTTAGCCCCAATTCATCTTAAAAATAAATTAAGGAGCCAGAAAGCAGGAAGAAGACAAATGATAATTTTTTTTTTTTTACTCCTTGAGGAACTGGGGTGGTCCTACCACCATGACTGTGACCGTTGGTTTGTTCATCCATCCATCTGTCCCGCAGCATGAGAGTTGAGGTTTTACAGAGTTTGTGTTCTCAGTCCTGCTCTGAGCTGGCAGGGCACAGAGCCGACCTGCAGTGCTAGCGGCTGCTGTTCTTAATTGCTTCCTTTGCTGCAATGATCAGAGGAGTCAGGCTGGAGAGAGGCTTGGCTAATTTTAAAAATGGATGCTGCCCAAAGGAGAAAAACAAAACAAAATAAAAAACAAAACAAGAGAGGTACTGTTACTTTCCAAACTCAGTTACTCACTGGCTCAACCAGGATTCAACTTGTTACTAGAAATGCTCAGAAACAGGACTGAGGGGACCATCTGCACTTCCATCTTCATGTCCAGGACACTGTTATCACAGGCAAACATGGCCCACACCCCCATCAATCCATTTTTCCAGGTGTCTTCAGCTTGCTGGGATTTTTGCCCTGTCAGTGCTCTGGGAATGCTGCTTGCTGCCCCAGAGCTTTGTTCCCTTCAGGAAACTCAAAAGACTCACTTAGGTTCCTCCTTTCTAAAGACACAAACTGTGTTAATTGTCAAAAAAGATGGGTTAAGTTGTTCCTTAGGAAACACCAAGACCTCTAAGAAATGTTTAATCCAGTAGGATTTAGGCTCATGTGTTTTCTCAAGACCTGTACTGAGGTTTTCAGCAGCAAGTCAAGAGCAGGGAGACAAGTGGCAGAGTGCTGATGGACTCAGCTCTGGCTTGCAGGGAGAGTAGTGTCCACCTTTCCATCCCCTGGCTCTCCTGTGCTGGCTGGCACCTTCCTTCCCAGCAGGGACAGCCAAGTGGCACATTCTGCAGCTCCCTCTCTGCCACAAAACCTGGCAGCAAACCTCGAGCAGATTGGCTGTGCCAGGAAGCAAAAGGGGCTGGGACAAGGCCTGTTCAGCTGTGCCTGTTTAGGTGGCAGAAACCTCTAAAAATGGGACTCAATGGCAGAAAACTCTAGAAGAGGAGCAGAAGGTACAAGCTGGGGCCCTCTCTGAGGCTCACAGTGATCTCTCCACAGCTTCATCTCTGACAGCTTGGCTGGGACTGCTTTTAATGGGTTCCTCCCCCATCAACACCGTTTCAGACCTCTCTACCTGGTATCATTCTACTTCAGTTCTTTTGTCAAGAGCTAAAACTGCATTTACTCCCAAAAGCACAAAACAGGGCCACAGAAATGACCAGGAGATGGAGTATCTATCCTCTGAGGAAAGGCTGAGAGACCTGGGCTTGTTCAGCCTAGAGAAGGGCAGGCCCTGGGGGGACCTCACTTTGCAACTCTTCAATACTTCAAGGGGGCTTGTAAGAAAGTTGGAGATACATTTTTAATAGGGCCTGTTGCAACAGATCAAGAGGGACTGGTTTTCAACCCAAAAAGGATCAGTTTAGATTTGATCCAATTAAAAAATTGTTTACAAGGAGAGTGATGAAACACTGGGACAGGTTGCCCATGGATGTTGTAGGTAGAAATCCATCCCTGGAAACATTCAAGGTCAGGTCAGATGGGGCTCTGAGCGACATGACCTTGTTTAAGAGATCCCACTCAGCCAGACTAGATGACCTTTAAAAGTCTCTTCCAACCCAAACCATTCTAGGATTCTACTTAGCTTTTGTTTGAAAGCACCAAGACTGGAGAACAGTATGCGTGGGGGGGGCACCTGTGCCTTTATTTCATGAGGAAACTGATCCCTTGGACATTTGTTTCACCCCTTACCTGCAGCAGTTCCTTGGCAGAGCCTCTCCTGTCCACATCCATCTCCAGGCAGCAGTTCAGAAAGTCTCGGAACACAGCCGAGAGTCGCTCCGGGTTCTGCAGCTCGGGTGTCCCGTTTGTAGCTATCAGATACAGGGCCTGGAGGCAAAGGAAACAGGAAACTCATTCATTCACACCCAGAAATATTCACATACACCCTGGTTTTAAGCTCCAGTCTACACTGGGCAGTTTCTTCCCTGGCATAGGGCTCAAGATGACTTTCATATATCAACAACCCCAATAAAAACCCCCCAAAAACTCCTGATGCAGTCACAACTATTCCAACACCAAAATGATCTTGCCTTGACAGATGATTTAATTGGCTGACTTAGTTAGTAGGAGCTACACCAGCACATTTTGCTTCTGCAAGTATTGACACAGCTTTACAGGCCATTTTAAGGAGTCTAAAGGGTCTAAATACATTATTTCAAAGGATTATTACATAAAATGCATCTCTGCAGTGCTCACTGGTCCCTGAAGTATGGCTTCCATAAAACATGAAGTTTTTTGCACTGTTCTTGATAAAAAATGGTGACCAGATTAAAAAAAAAGGAAATCCATCAGCTTATTCCTTGGATAAAAAACCAGAAACATTTGGAGTCTCATGTTAAACAGACATGTCAAGTTGCATGCATAAATATGTTGTGATGAAAAGGCATAATTGGGCAGACAGGATCCACCTTCAATTATCTTTCAGCAGTCTTTTTATTCCAAATCAGCTTCACTTATATGGTAAAACTTCTAAAAGTCTCATCAGAAAAAGGAGTAATTCCATCCCTATGGTAACCCTCCACTAATTTTAATACTCAAGTAAATGCATTAGTGCCATCCCCATCCCAGACACTGCGAGGCAGGAAACAGGAGGTTTTGGCAGCTGGAATGCTGAAGGCTTGGGGACATGGGGAAAGTGGCTTGGGCTATGAAAGAAATATATTCACTATGTATTACAAGCAATCCAACTAATGTGTATTATCAGCTAAAATTCTTTTGCTGTAAAAAGCAGTCTTCCTTTATAAGCTCTTCTGTTTGGAGGCAGCTGAGACCTCTTACACAGATCTCAAGAATATCTGACTGATTTTGGTCAGAAACAGGAAATCCAGCTGATGTGCTGTAGGAGCAGTTTTAGAAGTGGGCCTTTGTAGAACTAGTTCAAGCTGATGTGAATGAGATTTTATCTCATGGAAGACAAAATACAGCACAGATTAGAAGGACAGCAATATCTGATATTTCACCCTACCCTGAGAGGATTTTCATTAAGGCAAGGAGGTTCTCCTTCCACCATTTCTATTGCCATGATCCCAAGTGACCAGATGTCCACTTTGGGGCCATATGCTTTTCTTGTCACAACTTCTGGTGCCATCCAGTAAGGAGTCCCCACCATTGTGCTCCGTTTACTCTGCTCAGGGGTGATCTGAGCACAGAAGCCAAAATCAGCTGAGGAGAAAAATAAATACTGTTAAAACCAGCTTGAATTATGAAATCAAACAAAAAGAACCCCCACTTTAAGTCTGAGAATGCACTGTGGATCTAGCTGGAAAAGCAGCCATGCTGTGTTTCCTCAGGGCTGTAGCCAAGGTAATATGGAATTGGCCACCTAAAGAAAACCTCAAGTTTTATTCACTTAATATGGCTTTTACTCAATCACTTGAAGCTTTGGACTGTAACTCCCTCCACTCTGGAATGGTCACACACAAAGCAAAGTCACTCCTGGCACCTTGTTTCTCTCTAGACCTCTGCACATTGCAGCTGAGCCCTCAGAGCAGGGGCCCAGGTATTCCCACCAGCACCACTTTTGGAGAACTGGCCAGCACTCAAAAGCTATCCCACAGCCCACATCCAGGAATGCTGCACTTGACCAAAAATACCTACTCAATTTGACAGATCCGTCCATCCCAAGAAGAATATTGTCACTCTTGATGTCTCTGTGGATCACTTGGTTGGAATGAAGGAAATCCAGGGCTTGCAGGCACTGATAAGAGAAAAAAGGAATGTAAGGGTAAAAATTCATTATATGATTTCATCACATGAGAAAGGAACTGCTTTATGGGATTTCCTTTCTAGGGGAATGGTGAGCAATGGCAGAACATGGTGCAGCCAAGAGAAGAGCTTGCTGCTGCAACACTGTTAAGTCATGTCTTTCTAAGGGAAGGCACATACCAGCTTCTGAAAGGGAAACACCAATTATTGCAACAGACTGTCCCCTGCAAACACAGACAGAATGGCTGCTGCTGCAGTGCATCTGTGTCGCCCTGATCTTTTCAGCCTTCTGATGTTTACATTGTTGTACTGGAGTTTTCTCATAGACTTTCTAGTAATGTTGTGGCAACTGTCCTTCTTGTTTTGGAAACCGCTCTGGATGTTTTCGCATTCCTCTCTGAGGAAGAACAATTGACGGACTTCTAGTTTGACCAGTGGGGTCAGAGAGGTGTCAACCTCATGGCCCAATCACTGATCAAACTCCAAAAACTACATAAATCCATGTGAAAAACAAACATCCTTCTTTTTTGCTCTCACAACCTGACGGTGTGAGTGTAGTTCTTTCGTGCCTGTCTAGCAACAGATCTGCTCTTTCTCCTCCACATAATGACACCAGCACAGAAACAGAAGCATCATCCTGTCCATGCAGACAGGAGCACAGGTGGGATCCCTCACCTCCCGGCAGACAGCCGCGATCTGTCCTTCATCCATGCACGTCTCGGTGACAACGTCAGTTAACGAGCCTCCAGCCAAGTATTCCATCACCACCCACAGCTCATCACCAACAAGGTAGCTGAAAGGAGGAAACAATGCTCTGCAGATGAATGTGCACAGCTAAACTAATGAATAATCATAACCTGCAACTGATTCTGGTATCCAGGTCACTTGCAAATGAAGACAGAATAAAATGGAGAGGATGTTCCTTCTAGGCTACACAGTTCTTGGAATCTGCACAGTCTACATGAGAAAAACAAATCCATGAAAAAGGAGATATCTCAGGTGACAAGCACGTGAAGAATGCACTTCAGTAAGATAAGCAAGCAAAGAGAAATTTGGAATCAGGACACATGCCATCAGCTGGTTCATCATCTTAACACAAAAATTCCACCAGTAACCCCAGGAATGAGGCAACATAACTTTCAAAGTTCATAACTTTCAAGGTTATCCACAGCAGGAGGGTGTGTGTGGGAGATGAGGTCCACTGAGGACAGAAGTTGGTCAAATGTTTGGAAAACCTTGCAAAACATACATTCAGAAACAGGAAAGGCCATTAAAAATGTGTCAAATTAAGTGTTTCTGGAAACAAGAACTTAGTCTTCCTGCATCCTCAGCAATGGAAAATAGTGGAAACAGCCCAAAGGAAAGAATTTCTAGGATGGTTTGTCAGCACTTTGCACAAGACATAGAAAATTGGATCAACTTGAAAAAAACCAAACCCTAGAACAACAAAACAACATGGGAACACTTGGAACATGAATCCGACAGACTGTTGTTTTAGTAAGATATGGCTGGTCCAGGTTTTTGAAAACAGCCTTCAAACTATGTATGCCAGAAAAGACTAATGCAGAACCAGTGCAATCTCCTCCCATCCACTGGAGATGAGTAGAGAAATAATAAAGAGCTCCATATTCTGCAGTGATCAAAGGGTTTTTTTAACCTTTGGCCTGCAGTGCATAAATGAACATTCACATGATAATACCAGAACAACTTACCTGTCTAAATAGTTAACAATATTGGGATTCTTATTTTCCCTCATGACCAGGATTTCATTGATAATTAGTTCCTTTTTGGGCTGCTGCTGGAGATTCATTTGCTTTATGGCCACCTAAAATGACATTAGAAACCATTACCCTGAGTAGTCTGCTGCACAAGATCAGCATGAACATGCAGTGGACAATTACAGAGTAGAGAAATGTATCACCTGCTATTCTTGACTGCATAACAAAGCAAACACAGACATACATTATGGATGTTGTTCCACAACAAAAGTAACAACCCTAGCACTTCCCAACTTCCAAAATGGATTCTAGGAATTCACAGGCACCTTTTCAGGCATTTATGAAAACCTCAGATCCAGTGTTGCTGAAGCACATGGCCACAGTAAGTGTTCAGTTACTGAGGCACAGAATGACACTGCCCTGAAAGACATTTCACTGAAAAGCTGAAGGCAGCAGATGACGGATTTTGCCAGTTGACACCTGTCCATTCTTCAGAGAAAGGGCCTTTGCAGGAAAGCTGTACTGGCCACCCAAAGCTCCAGCCACAGCTCACAGCACAGGGGAAAGCACTCAACTGCTGCAGAATCTGCTGGGATTTTTGACACTTACCTCTTGTCCTGTGGCGATGTCAATCGCTGTATAAACAGTTCCTGAAGCCCTAGAAACAAAACAGCAGGAGAAACTGAGAAACACTTCAGCCCCTGGAAGTGAGAGCCAGCCCAGACAGGAGAGCTCTGCTGCCTGGAGTGTTTCTAAGGGTTCACCCACTCCCAAGCCAACAGCATGGCAGCACACCAGCCCTCTGCCATGCTAGGGGTCCAAGAGAAAACTGAGGTCCAACATGAAGAGAAAGGGCTGGTGCAAATCTCCACTGTACACTCCACATTATTTAAATTCCAAACCTAAGGGGAGGGGGGGGGGAATGTCTACAAAAACTGGAAAACAGTATGTTTAATTCTTTTCCATTTTGCTGTGTTGAATTTAGTTTTTCCTCCCTTTTTCTTTGTGTGTCTATGAGTGTGTTTTTTCCATGAAATGTATCACACAATCCAGTTGGGCCTTCTCACACCTTTAAATTGAATCCATCTGCCAAACTCAGGCAATGTCACACAGTCACTCTGAGAACCCTGAACATGACAGCCATTTGATGAAAAGATCTAAATACAGCTTTCTCCAGCATGCAAGTAAACAATTTTCCAGCCATCCTGCGAGGTCACAGCCAGAGCAGGTTAAGACATCTATTATTTCACACCCAAATTGAGAAGGACTCAGGACAGAGGATACTTGGAGAGCATCTCTGTGTATCAAGAACCATAGGCAGCTGCTTCTGTTGAGTGCACCTGACATGTGAAGGGCTCTTCATGGTGTCCATGTGTTGCTTTTGTGGCACACATAGGTCATGTTGCAGAGCCACCAGAAATAAATGGTGTGCTCACCTGCAGACGAGACAGGGTGAGGTTTGGTTTGCCATCTGCCTCTCCTTCAAAGATGAACAATTCTTCCCCATAATGATGTGAAGGGCTGAAAAGGCCCCAGGCAGAGGCAATTCCTTTGGGTTTCAAAGCAACTAGGGGCTTGAAAACCCCTCTGAGCTAAACCACAGCTTTGCACTGCCATCATTTACCATGTCTGCAGGGGCAGTGAGGCAGGGAGGGAATTCTCACAAGCAGGAATGTGCATCCAGCAAGTGTTCAGTGACTCAAAGTGCCAAAATCAGTTTGCTCCTTTGCACATATTCCCCTGGCTTGTTTGTTTACCTGCAGGCTGAAATATTTCAGAAGCAGTTTAATTCAAGAGAGACCTTATGTCTGCACTGAGAGCAGTATTCTCATTGAGTATGCTATGCATTCTTTTCATATAAAGGCAAATGCATTTTCCTATGAGTAACTGACAAGATTAATCCAATTTGTTTTCATAAGTCAACAACATTTATTCAGAATTGCTAACACTGTGATGATTCTCCTGAGCAAAGTTGTATCAGGCTTTATTTCAAAACAGCTCCAGAAATTAGAATGCTTTTGGAATGCTCCAGGCCACCCGTGAGGAGTTTAGATAAAGGTAATTTAAGTAAAGCTGTTAATTAATTGCAAAGGCTTTGTGATTTTGCATTACAAACTTTTACTTCTCAGTAACTCATTTCTGATCAGTAACTTTCAATCAGTTCTGCAGCACCTTGTCTTTAGTGCAGTGAGGCAAGTGCCAGGATTCCCCACTAGATCTGTGTCACTGTGATGCAGTGCAGCACTAACCAGGCTGCTCATGGCTCCACACTAATTTGTCTTGCTACAAGAGCTAACACTGCTTGAGCAAACACAACCTCTTCATCAAGTGCTAGTTAGAACTAAGTTTCCTCTGGTGTCAGCAACATTTTCAGTCCTCAGCTGGAGACAAAACCCAGCACTGACCTGTTCTGCAGCACAGGCCTGCTGACTCCTGCTCACTGCAAAGTGCCTGTAAAACCATCACAGTATTTATTCACTCCCCAGTTGCATGAAGCCATGAAGTGCAATGTGCTGGACAAACTGCTTTTCCTTACATAAGCAGCTGCTCCCTGCCTGCAGTTCTCTGAGCAGCCACACCTCTCCATCCTTGCAGTGCTCTCAGTAGCAGCTACTAAAAACCTGCTCACTCCCAGCACTACAACACTTGCCTTTGGCACAGCTGTAGCCAACTCATTGCAGAGGTGGCAGCTCAGGATTGGCACCTGCATTAACTGAGCACATCAACACCTGCCCAGTGCCATAGCCCAGCACTGCTGCAGACACCCAAACCCAGCCATGCAGCACTTTGGGTCCTCCTGATCATCCTGCTTGATTACTTTTCTGATGATCTTTCTCTTTAGGGTCTTTTGCTACCACAGTAAATTGGCCTGCAGTATTAGAGGCATGAGTTAGTTATGGCAGCACACTCACTCCTCTCCAAGGAGGCTCTACAATCTTCAGGCTGTACTAAAAGCTGGAGGAAATCCATTTAGAGACCCTTTTAGGCCACATACCAGCCACTTGCCTTTCCACCAGCTGCCAAGGCACCTTTGTACAAGCTCAATCCCAGGACTATCAAAATAAAAGACTGTGAGGGTGATGGTCACATTCTCACAGTGACAGCAATAACCTGCTTCACATGCATGTTTATTCTGCTCTCACTTGTTCAGCTGACACTTCTTTTCTAAGAGACAGGCACAGCTTGAAGTATCCACTGACACTTTACAAACGACAGTAAGAACCAAAGCTTTGGGCAGGAAGCAAGTTGGATTTGAGAAAGGGTTTTCATACAATGAAAGGAGCATGAACACCTTCCCATGAGGGCCCTACCAAACCAGAGAGATCCCAGATAAAACCTGCCAGAGAAACAGCAGGAGTGTGTCAGCCTTTCTGCAGTGCACTAACCATTCCTGCCAGCAACAGGCTACTCTGAGCTCAGCCCTCACAAACAGTTAAGGCAGAAAAAGATCTCCTGATGCCAGTAAACAGCTTCTGTCCTACACTGACAGCAGTGTCCTGGTGTTACACAGATGGTGCCAGCCCTCCTGGAATGACAACACTGCCAAGGACACACTGATGGTGCAGCCAGTCCTTAGTTAAAATGCAAGTCAGATACCTGATTGTGAGGTAAGTTCTTTTGTTCTAGCTTCCTCACACAGGAAATATTTCAAATTGATCCAATTTACAGTAAGCAAAGCTGGGTTTCAAAAGGGAATGGTTTGGTGATTATTTTCAATAAATGCCTAGAACCTGCAGGATCCACAGAGATCCACCATGAGGCAGATGATGTATTTTCCTCTGAAGTGCATTGACACTGTGTCTATTACTGAATTTTTGTGTTTTACAACCCCTGCTAGAAAAAAGAGCTTATTATTCCATCTCTGGATTCAATTTCTAAACTGTGTGGTTATAGTTGACCACTGAATATTGTTTTAAGCAAATATTTGAAATAAACATTATTGACAGCTGTCAGCTGACAGCTATCAGGTGATAAGCTACTCTTTTAGGTAGTAATGTTTTTTCTCCTTTCTTGAGCACGGTCATATTATTTTGAGACATACAAAAATGATTTCTCCTAAGAAAATAAGCAAACAAGAGCCACACACTCAAGGGACAGGAGATCTTGCAGGCCCTGCACCTTGTGCAGGTAAGATACTGTCAGCATCAAGTTGCCTTTGATAGTTACTTCTGACCACACTTATAAATTCTGATCAGTACTGAGAGACAGGAAGATCTAAACCTGATCATGTCTGGACATGTTTGAAGCTTGCTGACTTTCATGCTTGATATTACACCAGCAAAATAGCTGGCCCACGGTTTTGCACAGGTAACTGGGATGTGACTTACCCTTGGCCAATTTTTTCAAATCGAGTGTACTTCTTCTTAGGATCTCCCACGCTCACAATGCTCCCTGAAAGAAACAAAATGCAAGAGTCTCACTTCAAAATAGAGATTCCACCTTCTAGCAGATCCAAAATGCAGCCCCACTGTGGGCGATGGGGCCGGACTGTCCCACATGGGACTGTTCCACTACTCCATGAGCTCTGCAGCAGTAAATCAAACACTAATTCTGTGCTGGGCTGGACAACAGGAAGAGGAGCACTGAGCTGCCAGTGCCTGGCCAGCTGCTATTTTCAGCAAGTTAATGGAACTTGGTGCATCTATTAGAACAGGTATCAGAAGTTCATGGAAATTCATTCACTTCTGAAAAGAATATAGAGAAAGGCTGAAGAAGAAATATTTTTTTAAATTATGTTCCAAATTTGCCACTAATTTTGAAGTTCAGATTTCCAGAGTTTTTTCCTCAAGACTTGAGTAGCTGCTTTTCCAAGGCAGTTGCTTGTGGCTGATTCCCTGTGCTCAAGCCAATGTACATCAAACAGTAAAACATTAAAATTACAAAGTGACAGGTACACAGCTCCCACTCAGACAAGCACTCCCTGCTCTGGACACAAGATAAACCTATCAGCTATTTTGATGTCTTTAAGCACTTTCCTTTATCAAGTCCTAAATTAAGTGGATAAGAAAGCTGAATTGGGCCAGTTCTGTTTTATAGTTATCAGTGGAACATAGTCATGATTTCATTACAGACAGAATTTTATTTGATCTTATCTCAATATTACAGGCTTTACTCACTAATAAAACTCTAAAAGCTCTAAAAGAACTCAAGTAATTTCAAGCAGAAGAGAATTATGAAAGCAATTTTAGATAAAAGAGGGCAGGGGACATCTTCCTAAAAGTAGCATAGAAACAGTTGTGGGGGGAGTAGGCAAGGTGGAGCAGTCAGGCGAGTTAAAATAGAACAAGCACCACACTGCTTAAATATAATTAATTCAAGATTCTAATAAAAAAGCATCGTGCCTGTTTTCAGATAGCTTCATGAAAGCACAAAAATATTTTCATTGCCCACATTACAATTTGCCCAAGGCAGACATTCAGATCTTGCTCAATAGGTAGCAAATTGTTAAGAAAGAAAAAGCATGAAAGTATGTAACATTTCAAAGATAAAACCTCCCAAAACTCCAGGGCTTGGACCCAACCTGCCATATAGAGCAGCCTGAATAAATGATAGGCATACTTGAGCTCATGGATGCAGAGCACCTGTAGATCTCATGGGGGAAGCCTGCCTCAAACGTTTAGCATCATTTGGAGAAGCAGAATTCCCCTCTCTACAAGCTGACATACCTGCAGGTAACCACCTGCTCTGGAATTTATTTCATTGTACCCTCAGCCAAAACTATTGAATTTTCCCTTGGATGCACCCTAATGTCCCTGAGATTCATGTCAGCCTGGTAAGGATGCAGGAAAAGGAAACTCTGTGCAAGCAGCTGAAATCTCCCAGCTAAGGAAGGCTTCAGCCTGTGCAGTCACAGCAGCCACCAGTGGCAGGGCAGGTATGACAAGAAGGTTGAGCACAGAGAAAAAGCCTCAGCCACACAGCAGCCTGTTACAAGCAACTGCCTCCATTAAAGACACATTGTTGGCTTTGTGATCTGACACAAGGAGGTGTAGATCAATCTGCTTTTTTTTACTAACAGTTAATGGTAGACACAGAGTAACCTGGGCTCTGTTCTGAACCCAACCATTTAATCTGAGAACACTGCACTGGCAGCCATCACATGCAAGAAGTAAGTTAAATTGGTTGCACTGCAGAACCATGAAGGGCTTCATGTGCTTCAACAGAGTATGATCTGCACAGAGGCTGGGGCCAATGGTTAGGATTCTAATAGTATTAACTGGCTGGGAATTAGCCATGAAAAAGTGCCATGTCATCTGAGGAATATATAGCAGATGCTGCTTTCAAAGGAGAGCTCACTGACAAAATTGTAAAATTTTTATTAAAATGAACTGTAGAAGTAGGAGGAGCAATAATAGTTACAAAAAGGACAGCCAGAGAATACCTGGAAAATGTGTAACTGTCTCAAGGAGAGCTCATTGAGGCTGAAAGACCCAGCTTTGTGCTGCAGTTGTCTACTGGTAAAAAACTCCACACCAATAAAAAACCACCCACAAACAAAAACCCAAAAACCCAACAGATTTTTGCAAAGTATTCTGACTGATGACTCATGAGAAGTTAGGAGTCTAAAGAGAATTTAGGAACCCAAACATTCTGTTTCATTTGGCCATTAGTACACAGGAGTTCCCTACATCATTCACTAGGTCACAGCCTTTTGCTCAACCAGAAACAATCTCTGCTTTTGCCTTTAGCACAGAAAGCAGCTCAGGCAAACCCAACCTGGTCCCAGCTGCCCTCAGAGGCAGCAGCAACACCCCGAGTGTTCTCTCTCTGCCTGAAAGCACAACAGCTTCTGCAGGGAGCTGTAAATGACTCTGTGACACCAAACTGAGAGAAACATTTGGTACAGCTAATGCTGACACATGCAGGCAATGCACTGCTCTAGCAGACTCCAAATACCCAATACATACTCAGTTTCTCTAGGATCTCCTCATCTGTCATCTTGGATTTTTTTCGCTGCCGGTCTGTGTTTCTGTACAGAGTGTTTGTGTTGGAGTTTTCAGGCTGGGGAGTGGTGGCTTCTTTAGCTGGTGCTGGTGCAGCTGCAGGTTCAATAACAGAGCGTGTGTAGATCTGTGACAAGAAATTATTTTTTGTCAGAAAGGTGGCTGGCAGAGATCCCCCTGAGATCCTATTTCAAGTACAAACCCTTAGGAAGATCTTGTCAGCCACATCCAGGACTCTAAAACTGGTTTTGCTGTCCACTTCTCAAACTGAACAAGCAAAAATGAAAGGTTACAAGTTCATGGCCAGTTTGATGTTCAATTTTCATGGATTTTCTGATATAGTCCATGGAGAGGGGCAGGTACCTCCAGAGGACAGTGTGTCCTATGTATCTTGCCAGGATATGAACTGCATCTTTGGACTGCTATTCCTGCTGGCAGGGAACCTGCATAGCTAGACAACGTGGCTCATTTTCACACTTGTAGCATTACAGGACATGATGGTACCTCTCACCTGATACAAGAAGAAAGTCATGGTTCCCACCAGAATCCCAGGAAACATGAATGTGGAAGTTTAAACCCAATTTTCCCAGTGCCAGTGGCTGAAGTGAAGCTCTGTGCCATGACAGGATTTCCACCCAAGCACCCTCAGCTCCAAACAGGAGGTGCTGTCTGATCAGAAACTTGCAGCTCTGTACTGCACCAAACACACACCTAAGCCAAGCTGGCACTTACTGATTTCGTGTGTTCAGGCCGTGGGGCGATAACAGGCGGAGGTTCATTGTCATCTTCCTCCTCTTCATCATCTTCATCTTCTTCTTCAGACACAGAGGGAGCCAGAGGAGGTTCTGATGCTGTTTTTGTGCTCTGTGGACAGACAGTGCTGTGAGTGACAGTCACTATCCTGCCACCTTGAAGCTTTGATAGCTACCAACACCCTTAGTCCCCCCAGACATCAGAGGCCAATCTAGACGTGCATGTGCTACTATGGGCCTAAGGTCTAAGTCAAACTCAGCACAACACTTAAAGCTTTAGGTGCATTGAACTCCAGTCCCAGCTGCTGCTCAGAAGCAGGGGGTTGTATCATGTCATCCCAAATTTGCTGGTGAAACAAAAAAATGAAAATCAGCTTTGTGAAGTGTTTACCAACTGTTTTAAAGCTGGCTACAACAGGCCACTCAGAGAACTGAAGCAAATCAAAGGCACCATTCATCATATTCACATCTGACTGTCACTGTCTCTAAAGTGCCATCCCTTTGGTGCAGTAGAAATACCAGCAAGGGAAGCCCATAGCAAACAGGGAGAGCTGAGTCAGTAATTTTGGAAAGCTGTCATGTCTCACTACTGCCTCTGTCTGCTAGACAAAAATACTGCAGCACCTGCCAGGGTGTCCATACCCACTGGAAAAGCTACTGAGAAGGCTTACTCTGCTCTGGTGAACACCACACTTCCTCTGAGAAGTGTTTTATTAAAGATAAGAGAAGTGGCATTGATTGAAAATCTGAAGTGTGAATATTCAAGGATGATTTTCATTTCATTATACACAGTTGCCTGTGTAATCCCAAACCTCACATGAAGCTGCTTAACACTTTAAAATAAAAGCCTAATCCCCATTCAGTCACTTGCTATTTAATTCACTAACAATAATCCTAATAAATTTGGTCAGTATTAATGTGTATGTCACTCCTACATCTCTGGGATTGCTATTGCAATCCAGCATTAATTAGAGTGGATGGTTATTTAAAACTTGCCTTCAATGGTTCCAGTGAGTTACATATCAATTACAACCTTATTTATATTCAGTTATATATCCAGCTGTACTAAGGAGAAATCATGAAACTTGATAGAAATGAGAGTCTAAAATTTTAAAACTAAATTAAAATGGGCTCATTAGATGCTGCTGCATATTGTTGTAAATTATATATACCATGGCTAAAACCAGCCAGCAATCTTCTGCCTGCTAAACCAGACTTTCACTTTTTAAAAAGATCTCAAAGAGAAAATCATAAATCAGCCAGGGAAAGCTCATGGCTTACTTCACAGTTCTTAAACATTAGGAACATCAAAAGTTATTTCCCCACTCACCGATGGATGAGCTTCTATGTATCCATGGGCACTTTTATCTGCAATGAGCAAAGGAGAATGAACCAGATGCTGTTAGAAAAAAACCCTGCCTGTTTTGGAGAAGCCCACAGAACAAGTCAACCCAAATGGAGATAGTTTATCACCATCCCTTCAGGAGCAACAGCAAGGAAGAAAACAGGCCAAAATTCTAGACTCTGTCTATTTTTTGCCCTGGGAAATTGCTATTTTAGCTCACAGTAAGCGTCAAACTAGTCAAATCCTTTAATTATGGAATTTGGGAAAAAAAAAAAGCTTTCTCTCAATCCTGGAGATAAGTGGATAGCTTTTAGAAAGACTTCTGAGAAACTTCTGCATTTTGGAAGTTGTCTCAGTTGAACTTCCAAACTGAGGAAATGGCAGATTCCACTGCCACGGATGATCCTGTGGAGGAAATGGAAGCCCAGCAGGTTTCAAATACTGCCCACACCCTGCTGGCTACAGACACCCCCTGTTTTAGCTGAAGCTGTGGACAGGCACTCTACCAAACTAATGCTATCTTCATTTGTTTCAAAATCTTGGTGAGTTCTAAAAACCTGCAACAAAGCAAGGTCACCATTTTAACTACATTTGGAGAGGAAAAAAAAAGGAGAAATGGAATTAATTTCAGGAGTATTCCACAATGTGGAATTGGTTAAGGTTGCTTCCTGACCACTTGAATGTTGAACTTTGCTCTGACTCATTTTGGAGCCTGACCTCCCCTGTTGGGAGACATCAACTTACCTCCTGATGTAAAGCTCATGTATTTCTGGTTGTTAACTGTTTCTTTTGAATCATAAAATTTGAGAACATCTAGGACAGCCTGTGGGTTCTTCTTCTGCTCCAGTTTTGTTATGTTGGAGGTCTGTAGTAGCCTGGCCCACTGCTCTGGAATGCCCTGTAGACGTCAAGTGGAAACAAAGTGGGTTTAGAGTATTTAAAATTTGCAGCCTCACAGATCTTTACCAAGATCCCATGCTTGCTGTAAGATTACTTGCAGAAATTTTGATTGACACCTTACAATTAAAATTAGATGCAATCATTTCTTCTCTATCAAAAAACTAGCTAAAACCAGGACCCCACTTTAAAAAGAAAATAAAGTAATGACTGTGAGAGGAAAAAAAGGGCATGAAACTTCTCTGGAAATCAACTCTGCTCTTCAATGGAATAATGATTTAAGGCTTAAGCTTGTTTGCCTGGTGATTCAGGGCAGACATAACAAGACTATTCTCTATAGGTGGACAACACAGTGTTTTTTAGGAGCTTTACAGTGGACTTTTCATGCTTAGGAATGCAAACACATTTTGCTGAAATGATCACTGCTGTCTGATTCAAAGGCAAACCCCACCCTGACACAATTAATTTTCAGCATACCAGGGAACACTGTGGGGTAAAGAATCTGCCTTTCAGCTCTGAAAATCCTGACACTGAGGTATACCACAGCTGCAAAGGATGTCTCCAGATTCTCTACTGCAAACATACAGAAAACAGGGACTCAAAAAAAGGCTGAGAGTGCCAAAGCCTTGGATGAATTCTTGGACATCTTATGGGTGAGGTGGAATTTGAAAATCGATCCAATCACTAAAACCCCAGTTCTACACTGAAATGCTACTGATGAGAACTTGGTTCAGGTATCCAGAATAATTCCCTAGATCTGCCAGCCTGTTATTTTCCCCCTTTACTGCACAGCTGACATTGACCAGAGAACTGCAGGGCTCACTGAAGGAAAAACCTGCCACCCCAATCTACTTCCATATAGCCTCTTCTCAGAACTTGTCCACAAAACAAGGTGTGACATGGGCCTCCACAGTTTAGGATAGATGAAAAAAAAGTGGGAAAAGCCAAGCAACAAATCTACTGCACACACATCAACCTGCAGCTGCAGTGCTAGGACATCTCAAAGAAGCATTTGGGGCCTGTGACGCACCTCTGGGAGCCTCCCTGGGCACATCTGTGAGCCATAGAGATCTGGCTGCAATGCACGTAAATAAAGAAAGAAAAGAAAGTTAAAACAGAATGTGGGAAAACTTAGAAGGTGGTAGGAGGAGGAAACCAATGGGCCAGAATGAGCAAGTCCCATCTAAAATGGGAGTTACGAGGTGGATACCAAATAGAGATCAGGTGGTAGACAGGCTACAGGAAGGCAGGTTTAGGGAAACAGAAAAATCACAACTGTTCCAAAGTTTGGAAGCATCATTCCCCCTCCTCTCGCTTTTAAACAGTTTTCCCTCTCCTCATAAAAATACATTCCCGAGAATTAATGGCAATTGAACTAGAAAAATTACATGTGATTTCCCTCGTCAATTTAAAATTTATAAAAAAAAAAAAGAAAA